>JAPKID020002801.1:0-12937 GCA_026931265.2 Tropidonophis doriae
GTCCAGTGGTAGTCAACCTGGTCCCTACTGCCCACTAGTGGGCGTTCCAACTTTCATGGTGGGCTGTAAGGGTTTTGTCCGATACTGAAGCACTTTCCTTTTTTTAATTTAATTAACTTCCCTACTTTATTAATCACCATTTCTGTGGAACCGGTGGGCGGTTAGAAAATTTTTCTACTAATAGAGATATAAAAGTAGGCAGTAGGTATAAAAAGGTTGACTACCCCGATCTAATCCAACCCCCTGCTTATGCAGGAGACCTGTACTAGGGGTTCAAACCACCGAATTGCCGACCTTTCTGACCAGCAAGCTCAATGTCTTAGCCACTGAGCCACCTAGTCTCTTAAAATAATAATAATTTTAATTAATGGTGCAATAGCTAAAGGGCTACCTTGCTATTTGGAAATTCTAAATTTATCATTCTGACTCTACAAAAAACCACCCTACTTGGAACAGCTTATATCCTCCGACGTTGCCTTAACAATTCCTAGGTCCTTGGTTAAGACTCGAACTGTTGAGCTACCAATCAGCCCCAAAGACTGTGAATCTCACCAAAGGTTAACCACATAATAATAATGTGACTTTAAGTTTCTCCTGAAGTTGAACTACCACAGACTTGGGATAAACAACATAGGGCAAAAACAGTACTCTTCCTGCATCACACATTTATTAAATTTTGCTTTATTAAAGGAAAATTCTGGATATATATATTTTTTACAGTTTAATTTCAAACATGGATGATTTTGCTTTGTCTGCCAGATTTGTACAAAAAAGAAACGTGGCTTTCTAAACCAAAAAGAGATTGGCAGCGTCCCTCTGTAAACAATTCAGAGGGTATGGAGTTCTACACAGAACCTGTGAGCTTATTCCAGTCAAACCAATTGAACAGGGTACAGCTTTTCAAATCCGTAACCTGGGTTAAAAGCAGACAAGATAAGCATCCTCAGTAGCAATCTAAATGAAAATTAAAAACCATAAATCACAAGACAGCCATAAATAAACTTGGATTCTAAGCACTGAACCCTGCCCTTCCAAAACGTCAGAGTGATAGTTCAGAGGAATTGTTATAAGCTACCATAGTATAGCTTTAAGTGCCACAAATGCACACAGAATGCTGATTGGCCCTTTGAACAGCCAATGATACTTATTCAAGATGCCACATGGAGCCATTGCCAATGATTTCTTTTTCACCTGCTAAGTATATGCAGTTTGATGGGGAACCATGATGCCCTCATAACTGAGGCGGCCCACCTTTACCATGTTGTTACGTTGTGCTGCATTAATTAGCCTCATTTCTCACGCCTGTTGAGTTTCAGCCTTATACAGGTAGTCCTCGGCTTACAACAATTCCTTTAGTGATCGTTCAAAGTTATGACATCAGTGAAAAAGTGACTTATGACCATTTTTCACATTTACATCCATTATAATAACCCCGTGGCCATGGGATCAAAATTAAGATGCTAGGTAACTACTCATATTTAGGATGGTTGCAATGTCCTGGGGTCCTGTGATCACCTTTTGCACCCTATGGACAAGCAAAGTCAATGGGGAAGCCAGGTTCACTTAGCAACCGTGTTACTAATTTAACAAGTGCAGTGATTCTGTACTTGGGGCAAGAAAGGTCATAAAATGGAGCAAAACTCACTCAACAAATGTTCCCATTTGTTGTTAGTTGCAAAGTCGTGTCCGACCCATTGCAACCCCATGGACAACGTTCCTCCAGGCTTTCCTGTCCTCTACCATCCTCTGGAGTCCATTTAAGCTAATGCCTACTGCTTCAGTGACTCCGTCCATCCACCTCATTCTCTGTTGTCCATTTCTTCTTTTGCCCTCAGTCTTTCCCAGCCTTAGGCTCTTCTCCAGTGAGTCCTTCCTTCTCATTAGGTGGCCAAAGTATTTGACTTTCATCTTCAGGATCTGGCCTTCTGAAGAGCAGTCAGAGTTGATCTCCTCTAGGACTGACCGGTTTGATGGCCTTGAAGTCTAAGGGACTTGCAGGAATCTTGTCCAGCACCATAGTTCAAAGACCTCAATTCTTTGATGCTTAGCCTTTTTTATGGTCCAACTTTCACATACTTACATTGCAACTGGGAAAACCATAGTATTGACTATACACTATATATAATTGACTATATCAATTATAAGACTACCTCAAAATTACTTTTCCTTAATTAATGGCTGCTATTTCTATCTATTCTAAGTAGTCTTTAACACTCTGTTTCTAGAAATCTAGAAGCAAACTGATATAAGTTGACCATGTTTGTTGACATTGACATGAATAGTCACATTGTTCTTTCACTTAAACCAGTGGTGCTCAATCTTTTCTTCACCACGAACCTTCTTTAAATACCTTTTGTTGCCACGTATCATGGCTACAGATTCCCAAGCCAAGGTTTAAATCATAACATTTATTCAAGCCTTCACGAATCCCCTCTGTAATCATATCACAGCCCCTCAAGGGTCCACAGACCACAGGTTGAGAACCACTGTCTTAAACTCTTTCTGCATGGTTGCTGATTCTGACTCCATTGTCTGGTGATATACTTTAATTTTGAATGCAGTTTTGACATCCATCATGTTTTTTTATCAAAATTGAATTTGAGGACTCATTTGGCTTTTCCTTTGGATATACAGACTTCCTTGAAATTATGCCAATAATTGTATAAGTTTGTTTCCCAAAAAACTGTAGTGGTCAAAATGTGTTTAGTTATGCTCAGCTTGGAAATCGTCCACCACAAATCTTGTTCTATCATTTGCTTGGCAGTTTTTCTGCTTCCTGTTGGGTTGTGGATAGTTGGAAATGGTCGAAATTTGAGTAGACGTAGTGTTTTATGCAAACGTTATACATTCTTTCCATGACAATTGGTTGCTATTATCTGTAATGGCTTCTTTTAACATTCTTTTAGCCATTATGTTTTCAAGAATACTTTTGAAATAGCAATTACTGCAATTAGTGGCAATAGAATTTGTTAGAATGACTCTTTTTGCAACATCTAGATAACCGAAAGAAAAAGTATAACATCCAAGTAGTTGCTACTTCTTAGTTCACAAATATAAACTGCAATTCTACCCCAGGGAATATTTGGCAATGGTGTAATTATCAATTGGTTTTTTTTCACCGGGAAAGTTTATTCTTTTGGCAAAATTCACAATGTACTACAAGTGATTAAAAGGCTGACTCGACCACGGCCAAAAGAAAAGTGATCTAGCAAGATTGAGGGTTTTTTGCTTCGCTTGTTTTGTATTTGTTTTGTATTTGGTAGTAATATTGTTTTAAGAACTTGTTCCAATGCTTCTTGATCCAGAAAAAGCAGACATTATTGTGTTTTCCATTTCTACAATGAGTTATATAAGCAAGCATATATAAAGTTTCTATCTAATGTATTGTGTAATGATGAGCTCCAATCAGTATATGGTTTATCAACTGAAGCAACACATATGCATTGAGATACTCAATGCTGTTTTAAGTTAAGTTGAGCATATAACAGAGGATTTTACTGGTTGTCTGGATAAAGTATCTGTCACTACATGTGTTTGTCTAGAATGGCATTTAGTAGGAGGATTATAGCTCATCATCTGGACAACTGTCTGATATCTGTCTGGTATTTGCAATATGTCTCAAGGAACCAATGATTTGAATGTAACTGGAAGGATCCCAGTCCACATTTCCCCCTGAAAATAACTTATAATAAAAGTATATGTTTTCCTACATATTTTCAAAACTACATAAATATAAAAGAAAAAGAAACAAAAAGAAAAGAATTACAAAAATTGAAAGATAATAAAAGAGGTGGGAAAAATCTGAAGTAACATCCAACTTCTTTGCAACAGTTACAATCATAGTAATTGACATCTTCACCTTCCCAAATTACATATCATTGCTCCCTTCTTCCTGTAAATAAGCATTTTTAATTAATGGATTCCCAAATCACTAGTTCATTCCCAAATCATAAAGGGTTTCCAGTCTGGATAAAAGTCACCCTAAGTTTATTCTGATTCAAAAAAGTCACTTTAGCGACTTCTGCAAATTTGGACATCTTCATAATTCATTTCTTCATTATCGGTATTGCTGTCTTCTTCCGTCTTTGTGCATATTATAGTTCATTGCAATTACAATGTAGAAAACCAATCATCCATGCATGTTAATTGACTATAAGTCCTAGTAAAAAAAAGTTGGTTTCATTTGAATATTTAAAAAATTATATTAAAATTAAAAATTTTTGAAACATTTACATGCCTGTATTTTTGTAAAATTTCTTGTATTTTCAAAAAAAAATTAGGCATTCTGTATTCCTGGATCTGGGGTCACGGTGGCTCAGTGGCTAAGATGCTGAGCTTGTCGATCAGAAAAATCAGCAGTTAGGCTGTTTGAGTCCCTAGCGCTGCATAATGGAGTGAGCTCCTGTTACTTGTCTCAGCTTCTGCCAACGTAGCAATTCGAAAGCATGTAAAGAATGCAGGTAGAAAAATAGGAACCACCTTTGGTGGGAAGGTAACAGCATTCCATGTGCCTTTGGCATTTAGTCATGCTGGCCACATGACTACGGAGACGTCTTTGGACAGTGCTGGCTTTTCAGCTTTGAAACGGAGATAAGCAGCACCCCCTAGAGTCAGGAATGACTAGCACATATGTGCGAGGGGAAGCTTGATCTTCACCTTTATTTCTGGATCTATGAGTCTTCTGAAACCATAAGCTATTGTTTTCACCTTGTTTAGAATAAAGTACAATATTTTATTTTAAAAAGCCTTTCAAACTTCTAATTTAAAATGTATCTGCTATGAATGGAGACAGAAATGCAGTCTATTCTAAACAGAAGTTGTAAAGTTTAATAAAGAACCATCCAAATCCATTACAATCAAAAGAAGATTTCCCATTGGATTTAATAACATTTATATCTCGATCACTGATAGCAATAAAAACCCAATAGAACCAATTTAAACACAATCAGATGTTGTACAGGGATTCGAAGAATGACAGCCTGGGTGAGTTTGACATGATCATTGTTTCTTTTCCTTCAGATAATATGGACTGCTCTGCTATAAGGAAGAAAGCCGTTGTACTGTTCCTACAGGTAGGAGTAAAAATAACTTTGGGTAGGTGGTAGAGAGAGGGAAAACATCTATAGAGCGCAATAAGGAGTCCCGAGAACATGACATACAGAAGGGAAGGCGGATTCTACATGCATTGCAGAGTTCAGTTTTTGCTCTTTCACAATATTGTAAGCAACTTCCATTATGCAGGTACAAATCGGGAACAATGCTTTTTATAAGTAGAATGGCAACCCTGAAAAACTGAGGGAAAATAGAGAGGAAGGTGAAGTGATTGGTGGCCCCTGTGGAGGAATATGTATTGACGTGAAATGCAGGATTATAGAATTCCAAGGCAAATGGGCACTTTGTGCAATCTACAAACAGAGGAATCGCAGGAGGCAGCTCTAGTTGAAAGCATAGTAGGAGGCCTCGCAAAAAAGTACCTGAAAGGTACAGGGAAAGGAAGCTGCAAAATGAGTTTGGTAAAACTTTAGCCTTGGCTTCCTGCTTCCCGATTTTATGAACCTTTGGCCAACGTAAAAGAATTTTCACACTCATTTACAGAACTGTTGATGGGGCTCATGCATTATGTATGGCTAGAACACTGTGTTGAACTTGGATACAGATAGCTGATCCAGGGAGAATATATACTGTATTTTTCAGAGTATAAGAGGCACCTTCTCCCCCCCCCCCCAAAAAAAGAGCATGAAAATCTGGGTGTGTCCTATATAGTAAATACAGCATTTTTGGCCTACTGAAATCCTACCCCCTTTGCAAAAATGGACATGCTGAGGGTTTGGGAGGCTTCCAAAGTGCTCCTGGGGCGGGCAAAAATAAGCAAAAACCAGGCCATTTATGCTTGTTTTTGCCCTCGCAGCCCCCAGCAGCACTCTACCAGCCTCCCAAACCCTCTGTATGCCCCCCCCTTTTTTTGCAATAAAGGGCTGTTGGTTGTTCATTTTAGTCCCCCTCCCAACCCCCAGGAGCACGCTACAAGCTCCCAAAGCTCAGCATGCCCCCCCTTTTCTTTTTTCTTTTTTCAAAAAATGAGATGTGTAGAAGCTTGGGAGGCCTGCAGAGTACAAAACCTTTAAAAAAAAAACCTTTTCAAAATCATATACTTTACTTTACTTTATACATACATACATACATACATACATACATACATACATACATACATACATACACTTACACATACACATACACACATATACATATGTCTCAACTTTATTAAATAGATTTTTATAATAAATAATGGAGTTTTTTCCTAAACTGAATTTTAAGAAGGGTGGATTACTACAGAGATCATCTATCAAGTGATAGCAACGTGCGTAGAGTATGAATACTTGTATAGAATCATAGAATCATTGGAAGGGATCCTGGAGATCTTCTGGTCTAACCTCCTTCCCAAGGCAGAAGTCCTTAGACAAGTGGTATCCAGACCTGGTTTTCCAATACCTACCTAGTTTCAGACCATTAGGCATTTGGAAGAATGCTGTATCTGTAAATTTTAATTAAATGTAATTAATCTGTATATTCTATGCAGAAGGGTATCCATGGAGTTCCCAAAACCTATAGATTCTACAAAACTCTACACTGCAAAAGTGACATTGTTTTACTAAACAACTGCAGAGATAGTTATTAATCTTAAAATGTGTTTAAACTTATTTAAGAAAGCTGAATAGATTATTCTGAATCAGAAGTGTGCATAAAGAATTTAGAAAGATAACAATTATAAATCAAATAAATTTGCATAATACTCAGAGTTCAAGTTTTTCATTTGCAGAGTATGCTGACAGTGCAGATATGCACTTTTTATCTTTGGCAGACACTTGATAGGATGCATGTTTTTCTTTCATTTCCTTGTTTTTTCCTCTTTTGGAACAAGGCATAGATTGGAGTAAAATAGAAATGTTCTTTGTTAAATATGAGCTCTAAGTAATTGCATTTCATAACTGTATTTTTCTGTAGACTCGCTTACAAGCTGGGCAAGGCTATGGAAACACATTTAACTGTATCCGCACTATATACAAAAAAGAAGCTGTAAGTATGCTCTTGTGTCTGAAACATATTTGTACAGAGAACAAGTGAAGTTTTTGATGTGCATTAATTTATAAGCATTGTCTCCAGACCAATAATTTTATGGTCTTCAAAATCTTCAAAAAGTGCGATCTAAGTAAATCATCCATGAAAATTTTTGAAGAACTGAAAACAATTCAATTTTTTTAATATGATATTGACAGCTTCATTCCCCTCAAAAACCTTTCATAATTAACGTGGACTTGAAAATATATTGATATTGGGCACTTATATCACACCTTGCTTATATCCATTGAGATTTCTGAATGCCCAAAACAAACGAAGGAGCGAAGTATAGTGTGCCTGTTTATTAATATTTTTAATGTTTGTTCGTTCCCTGTTCTCTAGGAAACTCATGTAGTTTTACAATGTATTGTAATTCCCTGAGTATTGTATGTAATATAACCTGATTAATCTATAATAGTATACAGTGTGTGTGTGTGTGTACGCACATACACACAGTTTTCTCAGCTCTCTTCTGACATTCTTACCCATGCAGTAAGTACTCTGGCATGCATTTTGCAGTGCAGACTGTGTTCTCTCTAAGACAGGCATTTAGATCTAATCAAGGAATATGATGTTTCCCCTTCACACAACACTATTGCTGGGTGCAAGCAGTCTTTCAGGTCCCTCCTGCTTTAGTTGCAATAGTTTTGGCCAAATCATGCAAATGAAACAGAAGCAAAATAGAATCCACTCAAAGATATTAATAATAATAGTGTATGTGGAGCAGTGGTGGTAATGGTTAGAATGCAATACTGAGGCTAGCCCTGCCTACAGCGTGGAGTTTGATACTGATGGGTCTCAAGGTTGACTCAGACTTCTATCTTTCCTTGATTGGTAAAACGAGGACTCAGTTGTTGGAGGCAATATGCTGATTCTGCTTAGAGAGCACTGTAGAGCACCATGAAGCAGTATAAATCTAAGCGCTATTGCTAAGTGATATGTGTCTGTAGAATAATGTCACATCTGGAAAGCCCCTAACTTTTCCTCACTATTGGGTAACTAGTATTTTAGAACAAGAACCATAAACTATCGTAGAGCTGAAGAGCAACCCAAAGTATTCTCCTGATAGTGAGCATCCCCTCACTATTCTATGAGGCAGTCTGCTCTACCATAAACAGTTGAGAGTGTTAGAAACATTATTTCTAAACTTAAACTGAATTACCCTTTCTTGACATTTAAAACCAATAAATTTATTCCATCATCCATGATTTCTTGCTTCAGATATGAAGATACCTATATTAGGAATCCTTAATGATCTCTTGAATATAAAAAACACAATTAAGCTTCCCGCATAATGTAAACTCAACACACTGTAGTTCAATAGTTAAATATATAAACTTATCATCTATCTATCGTATCATGAACATTCATAAAACATTTCCTTTTTCAGTTTAGAACTATCATATAATTTATCTATTGTGTTTTCATCTTCGTTTTATGCAAAAGGCAGACTTACTGATCAAAGGGGAAATCAAAGTCTTTTATTTTACCTTAAACAGAACTATTACTTGTCCAACATTCTATGCATGTCTGGGTTTTCCCCTCTGATATTAAAAGACATCTTTTTCATTTTTTTTTTTCTTTTCTAGTGTATCTCATATAACTAATCTCACTCTGAGGTGAAACTCTCCTGATATGCTCTACAAGTTTCTGCTATCAGATTTTCTTTATGTTAGGTAGTTTGTTTTTCCTCACTGGAATTGAATTGTACCTTCAGTATGTATTAGATGATTGTTGGATTGACTGACTAACAGGAAGATAGATTTTTCTGCTTGAACAATAACAAAAAAAAAAAGCTCATCAAAATAAAATTAAAACACAGAAAAATAAAAGAAGTGTAAAAATGAAAGTAAAGAAACAAAACAACTTTTTCCTATGAAGTTGTCCTGAGAAAATGTCTCATGAAAAGCAATAGAAGGAACTAGGAGCATTCAGTCTTGAGAAGATTCTGAGGGACTTCATAACACACTTTGAATACCTGGAAGAATTCACATAGAAGACATTGAACATTTCTATTCTTTCAAAGCATAAGACATGGAATAGATTATCTGATTAAATGCTATAAAATAAATTATTAGAAGTAAAATCAATTCCCCATAAAGAAGTGGACTCTCTTTTACAAGTTCAAATAGAGGCTAGGCATCCTTCAGGATGGCATTACTTTAATTTGGACTCTGCTTTCAGTCGGCAGCTGGACTTGATGGCTTAAATTGCCCCTTCTAATTCCAGGATTCATACCTCAATGACTTCTAAAGATACAATCTGCTTTTCATTACTGATGTTGCCATTCTTTCTGAAAACTTGAAAATCTGGTACAATATTGTATCATTTTGCATTTCTTAGTGATATTTTGGTATTCTACAATTCTCTATAACACTCTATGGGCATAATTTATTGAAATACTCTCAAAATGTTCCATATTTAATGCTTTTAAGTGTATACATCAACATCTGATTGTAACATTAACCCTCCCTTTCCAACTGACCTATTCTCTTTTAATATGTCATGTTATTGTAAGATTCAATTTCTATATTCGATTTCTACCTGTCATCCTACCATCTTCCTGTACTTATCATTTGTCTTATTTCAAAAACATTGCATGCAGTTGGGTGAAGGAGAGGTGTTGGAAACCACTTATATTTATTACGTTGATTTTTTTTGCATTTTGGGAGTTCTTCCAATGTCACTCTGGTTTCATACATATTTCACTTTCTAACACTTGGAATCACGTTCGGGTAGTTTTTGGCATTTCATTGTTCTTGATCAGCTTACAAAATTCACACCAAATGCATTTTTCTGCTCCTTACAAGAGATAATTCTTCTTATGGTAAATATTTTTCACCACAAAAATATCCAAGAAACAAAACTTTTTCAAACAATATTATTTGTGTAGTCTTCTACTCTGAGTGTTTCCCTGTCATCTTAGAATATGCCTATAATAGTATATTCAGAACCTAAAGTGACATTCTAGACAGTGGAATATTCTCTTTGTCACTTAAGATCATACCCCCCCTTGACAATTTATGCAGATTTTTTTTGCTGTTAATTAAAGACTGAAGACTATTTTAACTAGGTGACTATAAATTAGGTTTTAAAGTAAAGCAATACAGTAGCTGAGATCTCTGTAACGTTGTTCTGTTCTCTTTCAATAAATCTTATTAAAAGAAACTGGGAGAATTTTGCTTTCTATGAAAGTGGATTGCCAAAAGCTTGACAGTGGCCTTCAACAAGAATGTCAAAGAAAATGATTTCTGGAGTACTACAAAAAGAATTACAAAAAGACTTCAGAAAGATCTGCTAACATTTCAAGTAAGAATTCCTGGTGCTTAACAAAATTAACAGAAGTCTGTTTTCGTGCTTTTCAGTTTTAATACCTATATATTTCTAATAGATAGTAGTTGTATTGCCAAAATGTACTGTATATAGAGATAATCATATGTATTTTCCCTTTCTTTTTCCCATCTACTTCCTTTCTTCTGGATCTCTTCAGAAGAAAGCACAACTGAGAAAAAGGAAAGTTAGAAAAGCACAAGAGCATACATGATGATGCCACATAATACCAAAGGGTAGTGACTGTGTAAAGATCATCAATATGGACAATTAGGAACTTACACATTTTCCCCAACTTTGTTGTTGAAAACACTATAGTTTCTAGCCCTCATCACTTCTTCCTAAGTACGTCAGTGTTTTTATGACTTACAAATCAGAGACTCTACACAAAAACGTATATTCATATGTTCAACTTCTGCTTTGTAATAAAAATTAATGATGTTAGGGAAGTTCTTAAATAAGTTGTTCATTGATTAACAAGTTAATATATAATGCCCCAATACAATGTATCCCCCAATATAATTAGGGGATGTCTGGATGAAAACCGGAAGTTCTCTAGTAACTACATAATCTGCCTTTTTATTAGAATCCAAGAAATCTGTTTCTTATTTCCTCTATGTTGTTTCTTTATGTAGCTCACGATAAATTAACTCATTATAATTTTCTATGTTTCATCAATTTTCCACATACTTTTTGTTCCCATTAAGTCCAGCTTGTTGACAAAGGAGCAGACCAGAGCAGAATTTCTTACGTAACACTCATAGGCTACTTATTTCTGCTAGATATAGAAACTAATTCAGTTAACAAAACTCTGCATTGGTGACAGGAAGGGCATCAGGCCATTAAAACACTCTGCTAGCTCCATTTAGTTGCCCAGACTATACACCTAACTTGCAAGGGATTATGGGATCGTTAAATGAAGATGATGATTAAAAACTAACCCAGTGCTATGGTTCTACCAGTTCTCAATCCTTTCAAGATCTTTCTACACGTTTTCCTTTAGAAAGAAATTTCATGTCTAACTTTGTATATTTATTAAACTACTTTTTTCCATTTTAATGTAAACAACACATTCTGTTTTAGACGTGGGAAGAACTGTAATTAATCAATTCTTTCATTTTTAAAGTACATTGACTGCAAAATTTATCTAACATGTCATTAGCAATATTCAGTTCTTAGATTTTATATGTTTTGTGCCCTTCAGAGTCTCCTCTAATTTGCTAATTTAAAATCTTAATGGGATACAGATAAGATTTTCTAAAACTAAAATTATGAAATTATAAGGCAATGTCTTGAATGTGGAATACAGGTTTTCCAGCAATAATAAAAACCTATTTAAAAGCTGCCATTTGGATGGCAATGAAACAAATGTAATTTATTTAAAGTTATTGGCTGCTCAACTCCAGTGGAGTGGTATTCACATCCTATTTTACTTTTCTTGCAGGTTACTGGTTTTTTTAAGGGAATGTCTTTCCCATTAATCAGCATTGCTGCTTATAATTCATTGGTATTTGGTGTCTTCAGCAGTACTCAAAGGTTTATTTGCCAACATCGTTATGGGACACCTAACCATCCTCCTGCACTTACAGATATAACTTTAGCAAGTATAGTGACTGGGGCTTTCTCAGTAGGAATTGGTTGTCCAGTTGATCTAATAAAAATAAGGCTACAGATGCAGACACAGACTTTTCCTAAGGGTAAGTCCAGCATGTTCTTTTGCTTTTTATCATACCAGTTTAAGAAATTTCATTTTTATCATGCTAGATTTCCTAAATTTAGGGTAGAGTTGGGGCAACTGGATGGAGCTGAGCATTTACTGGCCAGATGCCCTTCTTGACCTCATGCGGAGTTCTCAGCAGACATTTTTCTTTTGTGTCCTAGGAAACATCTGCCACTACCTAGGATGAATTCTCAACTTTCGAAATGGGAGGCAAGCATTTTCCCACTAGGCCACCACACTACTCTTTTCTCATACCAATTATGCATAATGTTAGGATAGGATAGGATAGGATGTAATATGTCATGGCATCATGACAACAAAGCCAAAACTTATATATTTCTGTCCAATGGCAGGACACAAGGCTATATGGGCAGAATTTGCATCCTAATATCACAAAACATGTGTCATCATTTTAATATAACCTTACTTTGTTTTACACATTGATTATTCCATACAATTATTCCTATAAAACAATAATACAGCTATCTCTGAAAGAATTGACTTTAGCAACCCTCAGTATATAAACAATATTGTTGAACTTATTAAATAAACCTTTATCTCATAAAATACAGTTGCAATACAATTACACTTGTTCATTGTATGAATATTGCCACATTAGGTTAAAATCACATATCATTTATTTTTTAAAAAATGTTGCATTAACCTTTATTTAAAAATATTCACTTTTTTTTTAATTCAAAAAGTTTTATTAGTTTTTACAATTTTTTCTTAAGGAAAGGGTAAACAAGGTAATAGAAAATATTTTAAAGG
>JAPKID020002802.1:0-12935 GCA_026931265.2 Tropidonophis doriae
CAACTTACACATTTCAGCACATTCCATTGCTCATATCATCAATCTACTATATATGCATACAATTATTATGATTATTAGACATTCATTGAATATAGCTATTATTACATCCTTTTTATGTGAAGCATACTAAATTTAAAGTGGATTTATATTATGGCATTTTATTACATCATCCTGGACTCATCTAATGGTGTTACATCTTTGTATTCTATTCTATATAGAATTGTTTATCTTTTATAAAAAAGGCTTTTCCACATCATCTCCATAGTCCTCACTTACAGCTTATATACAATTCCATATTATCAATCTAGTATATAAATGCATTATCATTATTAGTCATTTATTTGACTGTAACTATTATGACTTTGTCTTATACATAATACTCAAAGTTTAACTAAGTTTAACTTGATTTTTTTGTAACATTTCATTTCATCATCCTGTGTCCTTCCAGAAGTAGTGCAGTCCAATCTCTCTTGCCATTTGTAGAATCTGTATTCTAAGTGTTTTCTTAATAAGAAAACACTTCTTATGTGTTACTTCTCTTGGCAACTTGTTGTTCATTACATATTTTGTAATGACTCGAAACCCTCCATCTGTTCCTTTCATCAGCTTGCCTTTGGTTATCACTGGTGCTTCTGCCAAAAATACACTCATTTTTTCTGCCAAATTTTCTCCCCTTTCTTCATCTATATTTTGAAGTATGAGATAGAGTTCCAGTTCTTCTACCTGTCCTCTCAGTATTCCAGACATATCATTTCCCTCCACTCTCAGTTTACTGTCAGTGTCAACAATTTTCTTATCATTTTGTTCATATTTTTCTGAGATTTTTTGAACTCTATCTTCAAGCTTCATCATTATTTCATCAATATTCTCAACTCTTTCCTCCATTCTTTCTGTTCTTTGTTCTATAATCCCCAAATTCTTTTCAATTCTTTCTATGCTTATTAGGACTTTTTGAATTTCTAGCATAATTCTTTGCAAAATTATTTCCTTTTCTTATACATATTGCACCATTTTTCCAGGTTGTAAACACTGCCACTAGAACATCCAAGACTTTTTGCTAGGTTTCAAATAAATTCAGTGTAATCATTCAAGTCAGAGCTTTCTCTTTACTCCAAAACAACATCTGTATAAATAAGATGTTTTCTCTCTGCCCCTTTCAGTAAACCAAACCAATAACCTTGAAATAACAGATGTATCCAAGTCTCTCTTCTCTACCTTTCTATTTCTCTCTCTATCTTTCTACCTACCTACCTACACACACACATTCTCCCTCTCCCCCTACATACCTACTGTATTTCTCTCTCTCCCCTTTTATCTATGTACCTACCTACCTACGCAGACACTAACTCTCTCCCTAACTACCTACTGTATCTCTCTCCCTATTTCTCTCTCTATATATCCCTTTACCTACTTACCTACCTACCTATTCTCTCTCTCCCTACCTACCTACTGTATTTCTCTCTATTTCTCTCCCTTTATCTACCTACCTTACATATTTCTCTTTCTTTCTCTCCTCTCTCTCCCTCTATCTACCTACCTATCTACCTACTTTTTTTTGTAATTTGCCTCTTCAAAACCTTGATGCGTCTTATACTCCGGTGCGTCTTATACTCCGAAAAATATGGTATGTGTTTTACTTAGTTGTATGGTAGTCTTATGGAGTCTATTTGCTCCAAACGTACACAAAGTTTTAGAGTTCTTTGAGTGCACTTGATTTAGGTTGATATATCAAAGAACATCCTCCAAAGAGTGGGAGAGGACAGTACCAATAATTAATTTGCTTTGATGTAATGGAAAAATTAATTAAATATAAGTAAATGCAATTAATATCATTCATATTTTTGAGCAGTTTTCCAATTTCCTTGTAGTAAAAACTGAAGCGGTTAAACACTACTCCCAAGTCCTAAAGCCATGAGCACTTATCCTCTGGAGGCTACAGGGTAAATATCCACAATAAATATTAAAAGTATCTTTGAAATGCTTATTCCACATAGCAACCTCATTTGAGCTGTTTTAGTAAATCACCTAATTTGGAGTCTTTCATTTCTTTGGGTTGGAGCCAAAGCTGCAATTTGAAGTAAACTCTAAGTTGTGCAGTTATAGCAAAAGAAATGTTATTCATTGTTTTTTCTTCCTTGTTTTAGTGTGGGCCAGATTTACAGTGAAGAGATCTGTTTGCCTCACCTCCATTTTCCCCTTATCTTCTCTTTCTGTTGGTCTTCCAGATTCTTTGAGAACAATGGCAACAAGGACTTTTGTTGAAATAGAAGTCATGTGAGTGCCATTTATTAGTCCTGATATAGAGAGCTCCAGTTTTATGTCCTGTATGTGGACACAATTTTGTGGATTTTAAAACTGAGAAGAGAGGGAGATTTAATTCCTTTCATTCTTGTGGCACATAAAAAATTGCCCATAATTCAAATCGAGAAATGAATGTTAAGATCAAAAAGACTTTGGTTCTGAATGCATGACATCAACTTGGGTATATTCTCCCTGATTATTTTCATGAAATGAACTGGTGGTGTTCATACTCAGACATTTGGGGATCTGACTCCTGCATTCTGGGACATCTCAGAAAGCAAAATGTTTGACTCTGCTATCAGCTGGAAAAAGTTTGGTTCACCAATTCCTTCTCTTAGTGTTAACATTAGCATGGTCTTAAAACCAACAGTTCCTCCAGCTTTTCAGCATGACCCAAAACCACAAATATGGGACTATTGGTAGGAGCATATGTGACTATTTCTGTTAGGAAAAATGTTTTCAGTTCTGATTTAATGACCATAAAGCATTTTTCTCAGCTTGTAGCCATCAGATCATGTTGGAACCAAAATTCTTGACTTAGCCAGCCAACATGACTAGGCTTATATTGCTGGGAATTTATTTTCAGCATATCTGAAGGCTGGCAAGTGATCATCCATTAAAAAGATACTAGTGCAAAAGAAAAATTTGTCATTCAAGCTGTTGTTTATATTTGTGCATTTTATACACTTGGTGTTAATACATACAACTGAGAGTAGCATAATAACTAATGTTTTGATGAATTCTATTCCTCTGCAAAAGTTTATTCAACATGTATATTGGTCTTGAAGATGACATAAGACTGTTATTTTTGTAATCATTCTTAATCTGAAATGCCTAAATTTCAGGAATGTTTTGACATAAATACTACTTGGGAGAATGATTGACTTTTTTGTGCCTAAGAAAATAAGAGTTTAATATTGGGATTTGTATGCTCATTTAATCGTTTCTCATCCTGAACATTCAAGATGGACCAGATCCTACATTTTAATAGTGATGGGCATATTTAATTTAATGAATCACACCAGTGTGGGTTTTACTTAGACACCCAAAGAGGCTATGTATTGGGAATGTTGAGTTTCTGGTTACTCATGTTAGCTTCTTAATGAGGCATTCTTAGAAAAAGTGTTTGAGAATGAAGTTGGGTGATCTATAAATAAAATAAAATAATATAAATGTAAATAAATAAATCTCTGGGGCAGTATTAGCATAAATAAATCCCTGGGCCAAGTTTTGCTAACAATTGCTAACAATTTCAATATGGACAGGTTTGCTTAGTTAAGAAAATAAAGATCAGAGGATCTGAGCAGTGGGATCCAGTATTACTCTCTGTTACTAGTATTCCTTTCAACTTCCAACAGTCTGACATAAAAGCCTTGTTTGATTTGCTTGAAGTAGTTTGTATATGTCATTCAAAATACCAGTTTAATTTAACTGTCTTTTGACTTCTTTTCATCTAGTATCTCTTGGCTGTAACAAGTTGAGAAGGTTATAATTTACAGATTAAACTCTTCCTGGCTTAGAATTGTATCCTTGATCAGTGGCCCTCAAACGAATGGGATAGTCCTTTATTTTCTTATGAGCGGTCTATTATTCTTTGTCTTCCTGATCCTCACAAAAACAAATCTGTGTAAACAAAGCCCAATATTGCTGCAGGACCTGGTAAAGGCAGAGCTTGAATTGGACAATTTTCTTCTTTTGAGCTTCTGAGCTTCTCTGCCCTCCCCCCCCCCACCACTCCCAGGTCAAGATTAAACTTGTTCCTCTGTTCTGATGGGTTCCCCATTATATACTTGTCAAAGAGCTGCATTCTTCAGCAGTGATAAATCAGAAGTTTGATCTGCTGGTTCTAGTGAATATTGAAAGTTTTATAACTGCGTGAGGTTTATCAGTGGACATAAATTTCCTTCAAAAGCTGGGGCACAATCCCATTGCTTCAAGAATTTCCAGGTTCTCCTCTTCATGCAGTTGAGAGTACAACACTCATCAGTGAAGTTTGCTCCTGAATTATTAACATCAGGAATCTTAGCTTTTAATAGGTTTCCTAGGAATAATCATATTTACTCCAAAAGAGAGGAACTGAAATTTTAGAGTTCCCAGAAAAATTAAACGGAAAACAAATTCTGTATGATTAACATTGCTTTATTGTTAAATGTTTAGCAGGCAATGTGTATTATTACCGTTTTTTCAAATAGTTTTAAAATGGGGGATAAATACCCAGGTAGCCAAGCTTCCAGCACAAAGTCATGTTTAAAATCATTTCCCCTGCTAAGCTAAGCAATTGGGCAGCTTAATAGTGGGAGAAATGTTCCTTCAGCCAAACCCTAAGCCATTTCAGACATTAAAGATTAATACCAGTAGTTTAAATTGTGCTAAGTAATCAATTAATAGCCAATGTAAATTATTAGTATACAAGTATTATGGGGTACCAGTATTGTACATCTTTTTTCACAGTTGCAATTTCTGGTCTAGTACAGCTCCATATAGTTTCCAATAGTTAAGGTAAATCAAGGTATAGATAATTGGTGTAAAGTCTGATCAAATTAGGAAAGATTGAAGTTGGGACACATGCAATAGCTGTGCAAAGAATTTGCCAGAACTATCACCTGCAAATCCATTGATAACTATAGATCAAGAAGTATCCCACTGCAAACTTCTTCTTTCTGGGGAAGTAAAACCCTGTTCAAACAAATTTCACTTCAATTCCCAAGGGCGGTTTTCTTCTTTCCAATAGCTCTTCTATTGTCTGGATTTAATTTCAGCATGTTCTTCCCCAACTAGCTCATTGAGATAAGGCAATGTTCAAGGGTACTCTTTTTCTCCATGCAGGTGGCTGATAAAGATCAGTGGAGCTGGATATCATCAGCATACTGATGACATCCCACTCCAAAGCTCCAAATATCTCTGAATTTTCATGAAGATTTTAGCTAACAATGAACAAGACTGAACCCTGTAGGAAACCACAGATTAACAACCTAAAAATTAAACATTCTTCAACATATCCCCTCTGGGTACATCTGATAGGAGATATTTGAACCATTGTCTCTAGAAGTCAACCTCCACCATGTGGCCCAAAAAGACACTGTGTTGGATGGTGTAAAAAAACCATCAAGAGATATAGGAGAAGTAACTTTCTGTTTGAATCATCTACCAAGGTGACCAAATGAAATCTTGATTGGAAAAGACCCAAAGATTATATTTTATCCTGATACCTCTAAGAAAGCACCCTATCCTCCATAAACACTGTCCATATCTTCAATATCTACACACTGAATCAAATCCATATGAACATTACACAATTCCCAGATTTTCACAGTATGACCTGCTGCAAAACTGGAGTCCAGACTGAGGTGCATTAGACTGACTTTGTCTGCAAAGAAAAGTGAAAATTGTTCACAGCAAGTCTCTAACTATGTTCTAACTTCCCTTGTTCAACATCTTAATGTAAAGGATGCTACCAAGTATGGGAAAGTATTGCTATCCTGTTGTGTGCATATAAATAGAGGCAGAAAAGACCCCCATTACTGTAGCCATTACCACAAAATAAAGTTTCAGATGGTCCTTAGGAGGGCCCCATTATGTGTTTAATCTGTTCCATTCCAAGAGTTCTTCCACTTACACTAAAACCTTCTACCTATCTGCTTCATTGCTCTCAGTTTCTTGATTGCCAGACCTTCACAGTTATCCAGATCAGGAAATACACCCCACAAGAAAATTAAAACTTTATTGCAATAGACTACAATAACAGAATCTTTTAAATGATTGTATTTTCCCCTCCTCCCTCTTATCCCCCTGTGAGTCAGGAAGAAATCACTTTCTCTCAGCCCTAAGAAGGCAGAAATGGCAAACATCTTCTAAAAAAATCTTGCCAAGAAATCAGTAGGGATTTTTTCAGGCAGTCTCCTGGAATCAAGTATGGTTGAGTGGAAGAAAAAGAAACAGAGAAAGGAACTTAAGTGATGGTACTTGGACCATCTGCATGGTCAGCTAAGATTTCACAAGTATCACTAGTGCAAAAGAGAAAACACATTTATGAAATTGTAGAGATTCATAAGATACTTATGTCAGGTCATTTTAGCCAATATTCTTTTACTCTTAAAAGAGGTTTATAGCAGCCACCAGTTTAAAAATGATCAGAAAGCTCCTTCACTTTTAGATTTAAGGCTCTGGTTCAACTAAGGCTCTATATAGATATTCCAGGAAACGCTCTGCTGCATGTGTGTGGCCAAACACTACTGAACTTACAAGTTTTCTAAAACTAGGACTCAGATCAAAACTAAGTCTTTATCTCCCACTGGAGCTGCTATTTGCTTTTTCTGGAATATCTCCACTGTTTCTTCAGTCAGCAATTCCTAATATTAATATTCATTTGCAGTTGGAGAAGCAATGTAGGTTATAAATTTAAGTAAATAAACACAGAACACATCACATTCCTAAGAGTGGATGCCTTATTTTCTGGAATCCATTCATATTCCTCCATGCGTCTGATCATGCAGATTTATATCATACATGGTAGAATATATACTTTTGCATGCAAAGTATACCAGATTCAGTTTCAGCTTGTTCAGGTAAGGGCTCAAGTCAGAAACACTGAAATTTGTTTTCTGTTGGGGTTGACATTACTTAGCTAGACTGGCAAGGGTTTGACATGGAATAAGCAATTTCTGGCAAACGTTTACTTCTCTTTTCTACTTTTGTCTAGAAAAGGGGTTCTTTTTCAGCAATTGGAGAAGCGTCTGCATCAGATATGCTGTTTCAAAACAGCATATACTTCACATTGGAATCACAGAAAAAAGCTGGTAGTAGTTCTGGCCCATTCAGATCACCAGAATTTTGGTGGCTAGTTCTCTGCATGACTCAGGCAAAAAGCATCTTACGCCTCTCTGAAACAGGCATAATCAAAGGATCCAAAAACAAACATCCTCTGATTTCTAGGTTTCTGCAGTAATTTAAAAGGGCCAGTGTGATAATTTTTTATCTCATATGAATATCAATTGTTAGATTAATTATGTATCATTATTGTTATAATTCTTAGCAGTCAGGTTCATAAATCATCTCCAGGGTGATTTGTCCCTAATCTGACCATTCAAGTATTCTAACCCCATACCCACTGCCACTTTAAGCACGTGCATCCAATTTGCTGTTGATCATTGTTTACTTTTCCATCCTTCCACTTTTCTGAACATTATAGATTTCTCAAGAGTGCTAGGTCTTTGCATAATGTACCTATAATTTGATAATTTGAATCTTATCAATTGCCTCTCAAGTGAAAACTCTGGATTAATTTGTTCTATGATCTACATATTTGTTTCCTATCTTCCCAGGAGTCTTCTTCAATACTTACATTCAAAAGCATCTTTCTGCTTCTTCAAAGTCCAGCTTTTGCTTCCATACAGCATCACAATGAAAACCAAGCCGCTAGAAACAGGCACATCTAAATATGTTTTCAAATGCCTTCATCTCTACTAAATGTTAGGTCTACAGCATGTTTCTTGACTATTATTTTCTTTACTGTTCATATTCAATGCTAAAAAGCAGAAGCTATTCACTACCATAGTTTTTCACTGTATGTTCTAAGGATGGTTGTTATTGTCATTTTATTGGACCTCTTACATTCAATTATCCCTTTTTTTTCATAGTGTTCATACCATTACTAGAGCCTGCAGATTATTTGCAGTTGTACCTATTAAAGTAGTGTCATCAGCATAGCATAGATTATAGATGTTTCTTTCTCCAGTTTGACAACCATATTCATCTTCTTCCACTCTACTTTCCCTCAATGCATATTCAGTGTACAATCTTTCAGGTCTTTTGCCAATCTGGAGTCAGTCTGTTTTCCCAAATTCTGGCCAGACTTTGATTGTCTGCCTTCTATATATTGTATGAGAACAATGGAAAGTTCTGGGATTCCCATTTTTCTAAGGACATTTTATAGTTTATGATCAACATGTACACAGCCATTTTTCTATAATCAGTGAAAATGTATACAGAGTTCTTTTTTATGTTGTTTGGCTTTCTTACCTGTCTAGCACACAGAAAAAAACATTTCTCTAAAATCAGTTTGAACATCTGACATTTTCTTTTCCATGAATTTTTAAGTTTTATTTTAGATTTTTTTAAATCCCACATTTATTATTTTTATAAATAACTCCAGGCAGTGCACATATCTAATATTCCTATTTCCTCCTATTTTCCCTATAACAACAACCCTGTCAAATGAGTGATTGGCCCAAAGCCATGTGAAAGGTGATTTGAGCTCTAAATTGTATTGCGTGATCATAAACATTATTTTGCTAGTTTGTTTTCTTTCTTTAGTATGGACATGTAGATTAACTTCTTCCAAACAGAATGACATTCTTCTCTGTCATTCTCCAGATTTTCTGGCATAGTTTGGTTACAGCCTTTATTTATTCTTCTTCTGTTGCTTTGCCATATTTCAGAAGAAATTCCTCCTCTGTGAGGTTCAAAACAAGTCCTGATGTTCTTGAAAATAGTAGGTTTGCGATCTGTTCCACAACACAACTTGACCACATCTTTCTTGTTACAAATAAAAGTCTTCCAGCTGCCCAGCTAAAGCAAGTAATTATTACCTATAACAGTGTATAATCAATTGTCATCCCAACTGTCCTTTTAAAGCCAGCATTACCAATAATACTGTATGATCGATTTAATTTCTGTGAACATCTGGTGATCTTTACTTACATAATAAACATACACACACATATACACACACAGTTTGAAGATTGTGTTTCGCTCAAGGGTTCCCAACCCCCGGATGCGGGTTCCCGCCTTGGGTTCCACGTAACCGCCGAACGAGCGCGTGGCCCACCTGACGACTCACCCGCTGGAGGCTCCCAACGGTTCACAGAATTTTTTTTACATAAAACCGGTCCCTGGTGCCAAAAAGGTTGGGGACCCCTGGTTTAGCTGATAAAAATAATGGCCAGAAATTATTCGCTTGTTTCATTTTGGTTCCTAGACCATATAATCCAACTACATTTTCCTTCTTATTATTTCCAGCTTTGGTATTTCAATCTCCAGCTGCAAGCAGCACATCGTGTTTGCATGTACTGCCAAATTCAGATTAAATTTGAGTGTAAACTCATCAATCTCCTCAACTGCATCAATGGTTGGAACAAAGATCTGAATGACCATCATATTAAAAGTCTATGCCTAGTCTGTGAAGTCTAATTGTTTTTATTCAGTTATTGACTAAAGTATACCCAACTATTGTCATTGCTATTTCCTTCACAGTTATGAAAGCTTTATTATTTTTTCTACATTAACAGTGTACTAAGTACTACATGCTCCTCTGACTGGAAGTATTCAGCTTCCTTCTATTTTGTTTCTTCGACACTAAGACTAATACATTTTATTTCATTTTTTCATTCTGTTAAACTTTCCCATTCTTGTGCTTTTTACGTTTCATATTCCTACTGTAATTCTCTCTTTGCAGATTTGGATTTTTTCCCCTGCATAACAAGATAAATACCTGAATACCCCCACTTTAATCCTAATTATATTCTAAATACCATTTGTACTTGAAAAGATCCTTAGATCATCTTCAGCAGCACATTGATTACTACCTAGCCTAGAGAGATCTATCATCCAATCACTTTATCTTATCTATCTATGTGATTTTTGATGCTGCTTTATATTGGTGACTCTTGTTTTAGTTGGGCAGCTGGGATAACTTTCATGCTTTGGGTGACCTACTGAGAATACTGATTTTTGTTAGTGTTATGCCACAAAACCATTTGTGGCAATGTTTGTTTAGGATGTCACCATGGCCTATATATTATTTCAGTGTCAGCAGACTTTCGTCATGAGAATACTGGTGGCAGTCAAACATTAAAATGTATACTATATGCACTTGCTTGCATCCCACCTGTCTCCCACCCCCAAGTGCTATAAACAAGATAGTGATCCTCCCATGAACTTTTACTTACTGTATAACTGATGTAGATTCAAAGGGCTTTTGCTGTCATTATATTTCTTTTTAAATATACTCCACTTCTTTCCTCTATCCAGTTTGGGGTATCAATTTTCTCACCTGAAGGCTAGATTATAGTCTTTGCCTGTTTTGTTTTCAAAACATGGTCCTTTCAACTTTCTTCTGTGGTGTGCTCCTAATTCCTATCTCCTGTGCCTTTTTCCTTCCGTAGTTACAATCTTCAGGAAGCACTTAATATTTATATGTATTCCTTAATGCCCTAGAAGATTCAAGTTCTTGTTTTTTGATTCCAGGATAGATAGTGCAGATCTTTTGGACAGTTTGGTAGGCGTGTTTATGCTACAGAACTTCCTGTTATATTTTTGTCTGCTGGAATTAGAAATAGATTAACTGAAACTCAAGAAAGAAAGGAGCAGATATTTTCAAAACTGTAAGCACTTCTAGGCAAGCCAGACAAGAAACACAACAAGATGAACTAATTCTATTTTATTGTAAGGTTACATTAACAGAAACTTGCAAGTCTAAAAGTACAAACCTTCTGCCTCCACTTTTAACTGCCTTCCTAAATGTCTTTCTCTGACTGTTAAGCCCCTGGGAGTTCCTTCTTCTCTTGTCTGCTTGTTGTCTAGGGAACGCCTCTTCTCTTCTTTCCCCAAGGGCATTCACACAATCCATTATAAAACAAATAAATAAAATAGAACCCTAGAAAATATTTTTGAAAGTAATTGCTAAAACCTGGAAAAATCTTCTTTCCAAATTTTATTTTAATTATGAATTTAATTATTTTCAGGGAGGAAAAGTTATATTGAGTTTTGGATCAGAGCAGAGATTTGATGTCTTCTTCTCTCTAGAACAGTGGTTCTCAACCTTGGCCCACCTGAAGGTGAGTGGACTTCAACTCCCAGAATTCCCCAGTCAGATTCTGGGAGTTGAAGTCTACACATCTTCAGGTGACCAAGGTTGAGAAACACTGCTCTAGAAAAACCAGAGTTTTTTCCCCTCACTCTTCTATGAGTAAACTTATAAACACCAAACTCTATATTTTCCTTTTGGTGTGAGTAATTTGTAAATTGAATACATTTGTAAATGTTGATCCATCTGTTTTCACAGATCAAAAGAATGGAAGAAAATGTAAAACAAAACTCTCCATAAGTGACTGATAATTTTTCAGTCCATATTTCTATGTATGTACATAGCAACATAGATGTGTTGCTTGACTACTGTTATTCAGTTTAACTGATGACTTAACAGTATGAACTAATAGGGCACCAGTTTAACCACTTATATCCCCAATCTGCTTTGTGTGGAAGGACTTCCCACTTTATCTTCCAAGAGGTGAGTGTCTTATTTTCCGTTTGGGGGGAAGGAATTATGTATGATTTCTGCTGTGAGTAGGGGCACGATGGCCCGCCAAATAAAGACACTGAGCTTGTCAGTTGGAAAGCTGACAGCTCAGGTTCAAGACCTCAATACCAAGCAATGGGGTGAGTTCCCATTTCTGCCCCAACTCCTGCCTACCTAACAGTTCAAAAGCATGCAAATATGAATAGATAAAGAGATACCACTTTGGTGGGAAGGTAACAGCATTCCATGTACCTTGGCATATAGTCTTGCTGGCTGTATGACCATGGAAATATCTTTGGACAACACTGGTTCCCTGGCTAAGAAACAGAATTGGACATGACTTGACAGGGGAACCATAACTGCTATGAGTTTATATGCGCAAAAATGAAAGAACACCAGCAGTGGGATTCACTTACTTTCTCTACCAATTCACAAATGTGAGCATGCATGCTTCGCTTGCCCACACCACGTCTGCACATGTGCACCACCTTCTGCGCATGGGCAGTGCTCATGCATTACATCGGGATGGGTGGGCAGAGCCACCTGCAACTGCCAGTACCAGTTAGTCCAAACCAGAGAGAACTGGCTGAATACCACACCTGAAGGACACTGATATATCTATAATGGAGGAATAGTTAGATGATGGAAGTAGTGGAAATTGCAAAATTAGCTTATTTGCTTAAAGAAAGATCAACTGTTACAGACTTTCAGAAGAAATCATGGCAGTTTAAAGACTGCTCTATGAAAAGTGGAACCAACAACAATGGCAGAAAATGAAGGTCTAGTGAATAGACTGGCTCTTCTAAACCTTTCCAGATACCTCATATCTCCTCCTTTAAAGTAGATGACATGATATTCAGTGACCATCTTCCCCTCACTCTGAACACACATTTGAATAATCCTCAAGATCTCCCTTCCCACGTTGCCTCAACTGAGGCCAATACCAAAGGATCTTCGATGTTACTGAAATGGTCGAACTCCTTGGCCCTATCCCACATACACTTTTATGAACAAGAATCCACCAAAAATCTCCTAGGTCTAACCAGTTCCAAGGCCCCCCTCCCAGTGCACTCTTGATCGCCTTTAAGAAATGTTCGAGTGATTTATTAGCCTCCTTAAAGTACCCTACTTGCAACCCTGGTAGAGTCTTCTGGAGGAAGGGAGCCCCTTGGTTTAACATACAGTGTAAACAAGCCAGGAACCGACTGAGATCCATATATATTGCCTATAAAGGAACTGACTTGTTGAAGCCCCCCCCCTTACTTATTTTGAGGCCAAGAAGACATATAAGCTTACTCTGCTAAGAGCCAAACAAAACTGGCAAAGACTTAGATGGAAT
>JAPKID020002803.1:0-12933 GCA_026931265.2 Tropidonophis doriae
TGAAAAAGACTCAAAAAGTTTCTGCCCTAATGTATGTATTAGTTCTGAATAACATTAGTTCACATGATAGAATGCTTATCAATTGCCACCCGCATATAACTTGCTAAAGAGGGCTTGATGAACCTTCTGCTTGGGAAAAATCAGTTTAAGCAGCTCCCAAAAGTGTGACATGAGAGTTGGATCAGAACCCCCCAAAAATCTGTCTAACATGTCACTACATTAGCAACGGGGATGAAACACTCCTCCCCATATATTTTAAATTCTTCCCAGGATCAAACTATCTATAAGGCTAATGCTAATTCAATTCCATTTTTTTGTTATGGGTCAGTGGGAGGCAGAAAACAATGGCAGAAACTAAATATATTTAGTTTCTGCAATATTTAGATATTGTAGTAATATATACTCTGAACATGCGTGACCAAGGTGCTTTGTACACCTCTCCTTGAGGTACTGAAGTATCTCTGGAGTATCATTCTAAATAGAAAAGAGACAAGAAAGGACCACAGAAACTTCCATCTTGGTAAGTGAGAACAGCAAAATTTGATAGGAGTACCACATGTAATCATCAATCATATTGTATTCTTTAAAAAAAAAATGAAACAAAGATGGAACTTAAAATACACCAAGAATCAAGGTGCAATTTTCTTTTTTAAAAATATCTATTTTATCCACCATTTAAAAGAGACTTTCAGATCTATTTAATGATAAAGACTTCAATCATAGAAAAATAAAAGGAAATTAAAAAAAAAAGATAACGGCACCTAACCTTCCAAAAACATTAATTACTGTCTAAACTTACTGTGGCTGTTCGTGAAATAACTTTTGGGAGGAGAAGAACAAAGGCACTTTTTGGTTGACCTGTATACCAATAACAACCGAAATATGTTTGCATTGATTATTAATACATATGAGAAAATTCATTTGCCAACCTTGACATTCAATTTGTTTAGAATGCTGACAAGTACAGGTAGTCCCTGGTTTATTAGGACTTAATCAAGGAAGTTACCAAAGTTATCACTTAGCAATCAAAGTTATTATGCCTGACCCCCAAAACGGGGACTCATGACTGTTGAAGTTCCAACAGTCAGACCCCACCGGTCATGTGACCAAACTCTGGACACTTGGCAGCACAACTGCATTTATGGCTGTTTGCAAGGAAGGTTGCAAAATTAGGCAAAACTCACTTAACAACTGTCTCAGCTTAGCAACAAAAAAATTGGCCTCAATTGTGGCTGTAAATATGTAAGGAGTTATTTATAGAAATTTGTAATAATTTTGAAATTCCTTCTTGTAAAGCCATCAAAAAGTTGGTTTTCAATTGATTATATGGCTGTATTGAATAAAACGTTTGTGAGCTATTTAAAAATACCCACTGGATTTTAAAAAACCCTATCAATTAATCTAAGAGCACTGTTCAGTTTTATAGGCAAGCAGTATAATAAAAATTTATGCAAGTGATACAGTTGGTTCAAAATGCAAACACTGCCACAAACATTGCTATGATAAACTCTAACCAATAGAGTCAAGATAATAGTGAAAGTAATAGTGAAAGTAAGTCTTCTAAGCTAAAGGTTTAATCTTTTAATACCAGACCTTTTTTTTTAAACTGTGGTCTTGGGCCTTTATAATGGAGTGACTCATTAAAAAAATCTTACATTGTAATGCATAAATGGAAAGTTTAACACTATGGTTTGGCGGTGACATCATTAAACAGCTGAAGTCACAAAAAAACTATATGAACATATGTCTTAATTTTTTGTAAGTAACAGTTAGATATAAATATCACTATGGAGTTTTGAAGCCTATTTGCACGCAGGATAACTGAAATTAAAATATTTGCTGAACCAATGCATAAAACTAAATGGAGTTTTATTTCAATTACATATACACTGGTTTAATGTACAAATATCACCAAAAGATACTGTACATATTACACATTGGTAACTCCCCTTTATACCCTGCTTCATTCCATATATCTATTCTTGGAAAGCACAATTGATTTCTATTTAAAACTTGTGTTGAGGACAAAATTAATTCTGATCATTCATTGTGAGCTTAATGTAAAAGGTTTTATCTAACAAAAATATAATTTCTATTATAAAATGATAGCTTTATCAATATTAATAGTTTAATGGAAGGGTTATTTTACACATAATATAAAAGAATAACTAGAAAATATAGTTTTCATTATTGTATAATCATTTCCAATTGACCAATTCTTGAAATTTTAACTATTTTAACTAGCCAACTCCATTATTGAATAGTCTGCTCATTTGAATATTAAATCCCTGAGCCAATAACTTTCTAGATTGTCTAGCCAGCCTAACCATGAAAGCTAAAATTAAACAACTATCAATACAGATTTCTACTAAATAGATATCCCATAGGAAGAATTTGTGTCTTGATAAATCAACCACACACGTATGACAAATGTAAATAATTTGTTTAGACTTTTATCCTGCTTTTTTCACATACAACTCAAGGCAGTGAACATTCCTTCTTCCTATTTTCTCTACAGCAGCCTGTGAAGTGATTTGGGCTGAAAAAGACTGGCCCAAAGTCACCCATCTGGTTTTTCATGCCTAAGGCAAGTTTAGAACTCACAATCTATTAGTTTCTATGCCAACACCTTAACCACTATATCAGTCTTTGCTAATGTATGCACCAATGGATTTTTGTGAATTCTTATCAATATATATAGTAAACCAGATCAAATGCATGTGACATTAATCTTCGCCATTTGCTTTTTATTTGTATCTTCCCTCCCTCATTCATTCATTTATCCTTCATTCTTTTCATCTAAAGTTTTATCTGACTATTTTATATGTTGTGTGCCTTGCTCGAAAACAACAATCCACTTTGTTTTATTTTCTCTCTTTCTTGTTTGTTCTGTACACTTTAAGAAAGTGTGAAGATTTTTCTTCAAGTTGGCACATCTATGTCGAAAATTTTTACTATTTAATGAGAAGTGATAATACAGGTTATATCATCTATAGTACCAACTATCTTGAATGGGAAACACTGACGATGCCACATATTTTACCTCTCTGGGTAAAAGAGGTATAAAATTCATGCAGTTTTTTTATCTGACACAAAATTATGTGGCTACGGCCTTGAAAATGGAAAGTAGATACAATTTTTCACATACTGAATTTGACTTGGTGGCAACCGTTAGCAATTCTGACAATAACATCACATGAGGGTAATATAAATCACCTTTTGCAAGCTTCTGACAAGCAATGTCAATGGAAAAGCCAGATTCATTTAACTACCATGTTACATGAATCTGCAAGAAAGATTATAAAATGGGGCAAAATTCACTTAACAAATATTTCACTTAGCAAGAAAAATTTTGGCCTCAACTGTAACCTTAAGTCAAGCACTACCTGCATAATGTTCCCTACCCCATGAATAAAACTCATGATTTCACTACCCCATGATTTCACTATTCAGGATTTCGCCTTGGGTGCTCAAAGCATGTGTGCGCTATGGTGGATGCATGCCCGCCCACCTGTGCTATGTGCCCTGCGCATGTGCGCATGACCTCCCCCCTGCTGCACCTCTCATGGCTTTCTTGGAGCCTGGGGAGGGAGAAAATGGCCCCCCTGGAGGCCATAAACTTCCTGTTTTCTGACTTCCAGTGGGCCCTGTAGATCTGTTTTTCGCCCTCCCTAGGCTCCAGAGGCTTTCTAGGAACCTGGAGAACGGCCCCACACACAAATCAGAAGTTTGGGGACGGACTCCAGGTTGCCCGCTGGGCCATTTTTCTCCCTCCAGAGGCATCAGGAGTCTTCTCTGAAGACTCCGGAGGAAGAAAAATGGCACAATGCGAAAACTGGAAGTCCGTTCCAAAACTTCTGGTTTCCACTTTGGGCTGTTTTTCAGCCAATGCGAAAAATCAAGGGTGAAAAACGGCCGAAAATCAGGTGGCAGCATGTGGATGCACACAGAAGCTGACAGAGAAATGCCTCGTGTGCCATCAGAAATGGCTCTGTGTGCCACCTGTAGCATGAGTGCCATAGGTTTGCCATCACAGTACTATATTTTAACTATAGCTTCATGTTTGAATATGTGGGTTGAGCCTGAAGACTGGTCCAGAGAGCGGCAGTGCAAACAGGGTGCCTATGTAACATTGTTGCACAAGGCGCATTGATTACCATTTGGCTTCTGCATGCATTTCAGGGTCTTGGTAGTTATCCATTAAAACTCTTTACAGTACACTAAATAATTAAAGTAAATATAGCTGCCCAATATTTATATTTGTCCTGTAAGACTGGACAGGGAATGGCATGCTTGAGTTCCATCAATTAAGCACTGTCATCGTATGAGCCTCAGGAGGCATGCTTTTTCTATTGTTGTCACTTGCCCTTTAGAACAGTATTTTCCCTGAGATCTGTACAGCCCACTTTCTGCTGGCTTTTAGGAAGGCAATTAATTAAGACCTGGTTCTTCCAAAACCTCCTTGTGAAACATGGAGAATGTGGGGTGTTTGGGATTGATTGATTTTCCTTTTCAGCACTGTCACCTTTTAAAATGTAATATTTCATTTTAATTGCTTTTAACTTTGTAAACTGACCAGAATTGTTTGGCAAGTGGTTGGCCTTAGAAGTGTATTAAATCAAATAAAATGATAGAGCTGTTTTAACAGCTTTAAAAATAAAATGGATAAAAATGATGAACTTTACTAACACGTACACTTCTACAGACACCCCAGAAACAATGGACATTAGAAACCACGCCAAGAAAATGCCAAAGACAAATACATACTTTTGAGAGAATCCATACCTGATTTTTGAGGTCAGCGCTAACCGATTATCAGCATAAGCTTTTGTGAGCTACAGTTCATCAGATACAGTGTGGCTAGATTGATGTAGGATTTAAATTGGGGGGAGATGGGGGTGGAATTGAGGGAGGGGAAGAAGAGCTAGGTTACCTATATGTGAAAAAGATTATAAATTAACAATTATAATGTGTTAAAAGTCACAGAGTTTTTAACACAGTAAATTGTTAAATAAAGTGCTTATAATCTGTCTCCCAGGTAACCTGTATTTGCATAACTAACCTGTCTTACCCTCCCTTCCCCCATCTCATCCCAATTTAAATCCTACATCAATCTAGCCACTCGATGCATCTGATGAAGTGAGCTGCAGCTCATGGAAGCTTATGTGCCTTAATAAAACTGTTAGAAGCTACCAGAGTCCAGTTCCCCTCCCCCAACAGACTAACACTGCTCTCCTCCAAGTGATTGTCTGTTATGTTATAATAGTTTGTCACATAATCAATAGATGGTAGTTGTTATACTCAGCAGAAAGTTTGTCCATTTCACAAATATTTTAAACAAGTTTGTCTTCCAACTTCAGGTTGTTCACAATATCTTGGTCCCTTCTTCTAAAACTTAATATCCCTGGTTGTGCTTAAGTTCAAGAGTAAGTACGGGTAGTTTCCATCCCTCTCACATTTGCTGAAAATACTGAAAAAGGGATTAGGTTATCTTTCTCTGCAAATTAACTACTGGATAAATTCAGGAAAAAAAACAGCAAAAAATAATTACTAAAAATTCAATTGAGCAATGCATTCTACATTTAACCCTCTTGGAAGGTTTAAAAAAAAAATTCTGTAAAAGTTACACTATGTAATTACCGTATTTTTCAGACTACAAAACACATTTTTTGCCTCCCAAAAGGGGATGAAAATGTCTGTGTCTTATAGACCGAATACTGCTGAAGCCCTGCTCAAGCCTCAGCCATTTTTTGGCCTCTGCATGCCCCATTTTTGGCCCTTTTATGGCCTGTTTTCCGACCTTTTTTCTGCCTGCTTTTTTTGGAAAAACGGGCTGAAAAAAGCCTCAAAAATGGGCCAAAAACCCTAAAAAACAGGCTTAAAAAGCCTCGAAAAAGGGCTGAAAAAAGCCTTGAAAATGTGTAGAAAAAAGGCTGGAAAAGGGCCAAAAAGGCTGAAAATTTGGCATGCAGAGGCCAAAAACCTTTTGTTGTTGTTGTTCTCTTCTAAATTTAGATGCATCTTATAGTCAGGTGTGTCTTAAAACCAGAAAAATATGGTAATTCTCTTTTTCCTTGAAAGATGAAAAAACAAAAAACCTCACCCCTGTAAACTTAACATGGAATAGCCAGAATTTCAGGATGACAACAGAAACAAGAATGGTTCCAACATGAAACTATCTGTGACTGAAAAATATATTCTCAGAAATAGTAAAATTGTTTATTGGAAATATAATGATGTTCCGGTTTTCTCATGAGCTCTAAAGTTTGATCTATAATTCTAGGATAGGTTTATTTCCTCTTTTTTCATGCTTGTCCTGATTCACACATTCCACACACTCCAGCCATCTCTTTATTTTGTTAGAAAAAAGAAATACTTGGGCAGCTATAAAAAAAATTATTTTGGAAAATAGCCCAAAGTTCTAAAATAAATTAGGAAGGCCAAAGCAGCAAAGTTGTCTAGAGTTCTTACAAAGGAATCACAATAACAAAGGCAAGTAGGAAGACAGCTCATACTAGTTAAAGTTTCTAATTGACCTCATACAGACTGTTGGACTTGCAAAACTTGTTTAAGCTGGGACTCATGTTCAAAATGATTTGCATTTGTCTGAACTAATTAAAAAAACAGCCACAGCAATATGAACAAAGCAGTAAAGGCACTCTTGCCCATTTCAGTTAGAATTTAATAGAGGCTTAATGTAACTCAGGACAAACTCTTAAGAGTTTGGGATGAAAATGTTTTCCTTTCACAATAAGGAAGTTTAAACAAGTTTTTGAAAAAGTGTTACCTCTACTATAATCTATCAGCTCTGAACTACTATGTTAAAGGTAAAGGTTTTCCTCACACATATATGCTAGTGGTTCCTGACTTTAGGGGACGATACTTATCACTGTTTCAAAGCCAAAGAGCCAGCACTATCCGAAGACGTCTCCGTGGTCATGTGGCCAGCATGACTAAATGCCAAAGATGCACGGAACACTATTATCTTCCCACCAAAGGTGGTTCCTATTTTTCTACTTGAATTTTTTTTTTGCATGCTTTCGAATTGCTAGGTCGGCAGAAGCTGGGACAAGTAATGGGAGCTCACTCCATTACGCAGTAATAGGGATTTAAACCACCAAACTCCTGACCTTTCTCATCGGCACACTCAAGCCACATTTGAAAAACCTTTCCTGATGTTAATTCAAATACCCACCCATGCCATTAAGAGCTAGCCCCTAATTCCCAGGCCTAAGAACACCCTATAACACTTGTCTCCTAAAATTTAATTTCAGATTAACTCTCATCCAGTCTGTTGCTTTTAATACCAGTTTAAGTCATTCTGATGTCATTAAGAAATAGGGCTAGATGTCATTAGCATCCTGGTATACTCTGCTCCAAATTACCCAGCGATGACAGTTAACAGCTTCATATAGAAATTGTGCAATGCTAAATATTTTGCTTGGTTGTTGATTTCTTTGGGTTTTGCTATCAACTTCCATCTTATCTTTACTTTTTCGTGTACAAGTGAGCAGATTTATAAATAAGGAAAGTGAGCAGATTTACAAATAAGGAATTGGACTATAAGTACTTTATGTTTTAAATTGAAAATTAATTTTCAATTTTAATTTTCGTTTTAATTTTCTAAGAAAACTTATGTAGGAGCTGAGGTCTTACATGTCCATCTAAGGACATGCTTTGAATGAACTAGCATGTTGCAAAACACCTTTCTTTTCCAATTTTAAAATTAAAATTAGTTTTATGCATAGTGACAAATTTGGACTCATTAGAAGAAAAACTTAAAAAATTCTTAGGTTGTCTTTGTTCTGTGGAGAATTGCCTTTTCTACATATAAGTGCAGCCTGATTAGAGTAATTCATGGAGCCTTGCATTCAAAGTAAGAGCCAGCAAGCTACATGGAATGAGGGTGCTGTCCTTCAGTTTGTTCTTCCAAGGATTATGTAATCATTTTTGAAAAGATGTATAAATTAGCAATTACAATAGATTGCCAGTTAACATTATTGGATGGCCTAATCTTGTATAAAGTCTGGTATCAGACTCAGTAAATCTGGTAATTGTAAATTAAAGACATTATGTACTATTATTCACAAAACTGGTAAAATACATCCTTTATGGTGTGTTCTGAAGTTCTACTTCCGTTTGCAGAACTCTCTGCAGTCATTCTGTACACTGTCCTGCCCCAGACACCATCTTGTCTCCAATGCTATTTATTCTCAGCACCCATTAGATATGATTAAACCATTCATTGTGCGCCATACTGCAGCATGTTTGCAGTATTGGGTTTATTCAGTTTTGCAATTTCAAAATTAAACATTCATACTTTGTAGGGTACAATCTGATATAAGCTTTTACACACACACACACACACACACACACACACACACACACCTTGTGTATACATAGAAGAGGAGCTACCTGGAAAAATACATCAAAGCAGAAACTGAACAGTATTTAACAAATATCTCTAAAAATGTAATTAAAGATGTCAAATAATATAATTTGATGTTAAAATTATACATGAATTGCTTTATTTTTTATATTCTATTTTTAAATAAATATATATCATTAAAAAATTTTTTAATTTCAATGTTTAAACTTTTCTTCAGCTTTAAAAGCAGTTTTTAAAATATGTATTTGACAAGTTCCATTTTTAAATTTTTGGTGACTCTATTCATTTGTTCTTTAGCTTTTCCTATCATGCTCATTTTTCACTTTTGTAAGTTTTTCTCTTTTTCTTATGTTTAGAATAATATAAACATTTTATATTATTCAGTTTGTTCAATTTGGAGATTGCCTATTCTAAAACTTAAAATACACATGAAGATAGAACCTGTAAGGCATATTCAGGTGCAACAACATTAACATAAGGCAGCATGGGAGAGGCAGCCATAGCCTGTACAACTAGTGAAACCACTTGCTATTAGTAAAGCTTTTCTTCAATGTATGCACTATGCCAACAAACAGTATATATCTAGCTATTGTGTAACATAATTTGTTAGAAGGCAGTGTCTCATCCATTCTCTTCAATTATTATGCACTTAAGAAACAAGTTATATAAACAAGACTTTTAGAGTATATTTGTCAGCATAATCAGTTTCCAACATCTTTAACTTATGTACAAGAGTGCATCACTCTTAATATTAGATCATCATGCATCATGCATATATGCACACCAATAATTCTTAAATGGTAGACTGGTACCAATGCAGCTTAAAACATTTGGGCTACATTAGAATATACTCAAAAGTTCATTAAACATAAAGCGGCACATTAAACATTTGCAGTGGTTGAATTAGCAGTGGTTTAAATTCAAAGGGAAACATATGCATCTACACTCATGCATCTATTGACAACTTCTTTAAAAACGGTTTCTCCTTGGATTTGCAAAGTTAGTACAATAGTAACCTCCCCAAAAATGTGCACGATTTAAAGGAGGGCAGTAGGTTTATGTATATTCTAAATCTTTTTTCCTTTGAATCCAAAAAAGAATACAGAGAGATGGATAAATAAGGCTAGCTATAAATCTGAAATTGTCCCTACCTTGTATGACTAAAAATAAAGTTAAGATTAAAAATGTCACCATATTATTTAATTAAATGCACAGAAATAGTACAGAGTTATTCTTTTAATTGTCATCCATTATTTAATTTAAAGAAAAAAGTCACAATATTAATAAATAATAATCAAGGACAAAAACTGAAAAGGATCGCATTTGCAGCAGTTTTGCATACTATTAAATCCAGCAGCACAGCCTAGAGATGGAGCTCTCGCCTCCCAATCAGGAGGTTGTGAGTTCAATCCTAAATAGAGGCAGATGTAGGGTCTCCTGCTTGGGCAGGGGGTTGGACTAGATGACCTGCAATCTGTTATATAAATAAATTAATCTGTTATATAAATAAAATGAAAATATTCCCTGTATTCTTTAATTACATACAACAATACTACCAATGTGTTTATCACACATTTATCACACTTAGCACATTTTAGAATAAAATGGGCTCCTTTTCACTATTTATAGTCTTCAGTTAAATTTTAAAGATAAGTGTCCTTGTAAAATTCTAGTAAAGACACTATTTATTATCGTAACAAGTTTCTTGTTGTTAGGACAGCACTTTTCCTACCAGAAGTTGCAGATAAAGATTTGTACCATGTGTTGCTGACTTTTGGCAAAGATCACCACCATTCTGCATTGCCTAAAACCATAAATCAAACATAAAGCCACCTTAGCACTATTACCAAAACTGGAATCTTTCATCCCTTACTACCAAAAGAAAGATTTTATGCTTTACCGACACACATTTCAACATCAATTTCTCTTACATAAACTTGATATTATTTTATTCTGTTTCAATCCTATCTCTACTTCTGCAAAGTTAATGGAACAGAACACACCTCTGGTTTTTATATACTCTTGTAAAAGATGCTCAAAAACAAAGACACCAATATCGCATCATTGTTCCCCAGTCCATTTCATTGCAGATCCCAGTAATAGATATTTCTGACTCACGTAAAAGCGAAGAAGAGAGTGGTGGCTCCTACTAAGAAGATTGCAGCAGCTGATACTGGGACATACTTGCTAGGTTTGAATCTCTTTCCAGATGCTGCTGGCATGTTGGAGCTCTGGTGGGTGATCTGCCCTGCAGCATAGCCCAGGCCCAACAGGAGTCAAGAAGGGTAAGAAAATTAGGGAAAGCAGCTTTCTCAAATCACAAAACAAAACAAGAAATTAGAGGAAAGCTTAAGAGTATCCAAGTTCTCAAAGTTGTCTGTTAAGAGCCAGATCTTATTCACAATTATAAATCAAGATGGCATTGACAAAAAAGAATAAATCTGGGTAGAATTATTAAATGAAAAGAACAGGATCCAATCAGGAGAATAATAAACCTAATCCCAAGATTCCTTTTGAAAAATAACAATGTAAAATTAAATTCTGGAAAAAGTAGTGGTCATGTAGCTTCTGGAAAATATTATCTTCTGAAGGTGAAAAAAATAGTTCAATAAGGCCGAAAACTGCAGCTGGATTGGAATTTTTAGTGCAAGACGACAAGATGCATTGGACAAAAATTCCAAGGAAAATGATGTACTAGATATAAGCTCCCAATGGTTTTTGATGTATTATTACTTCATATTATTTTCAGAAATTGCACAATAATTTTCGAGGCAGAGTTTTTCCTTTCTAATCTGTTTTCAAGATAAAACAATGCATTGTGGGTGATGTTTGGGGATAGTTACATTATTAGCAAATATGTTAGTCTAGAACACATGTTTTTTCTGCCTCCAGAATGCTCTTTTCTCCCAGGGCTAGAACCCTGCTCCCTGATTTCATCAGGAACTAGGGCTGAGTGACAGTTGCTTGCATTTATTTTTCTCTTGAATGCTAAATCCAGTAACAGCTGGTAGAAGGCTGAGCTGAAAATCCTTTTCGTTCAAGAGGAATTGTGAGAAGCAAACCGGAGGATTGGTCCTGTTTTAGTCTTCTTAAACCCTTTATAAATATAGTTTTTACTTTTTAAAATAGAAAGTAAGTTTTGCTTCTTTAAAGATGCATCAATTGTACACAGCGTAAATAAATCCAGCGTGGGAGCCTCACAATTTTCAAAGGTTGTCATAAAATTAAAACAATTGACAGAAAACAAAAATGCTGTCTTCTTCCACACTTATGTCCTACAACATTTTGTCTGCTCCAGTCTGATCCACTGTCACACATCTATCACATATATTAGTCTTTATTCATATTTGCTTCAATAATCTTCACATCATTTAAAAAATTAACATCTGGAATTCTTCTCTTTACCTAGAAAAAAAAAGAAAAATATTTTTATTTGTAACATTTTTAAATAAAAGAATTATTTATGAATAACACTCTTTCATGTGATTTAGTTTCTGCAGCTACAAATCTGGAATAATTCTGTCTTTGTGAGATACGGCACATTTTGTTTTCAATCTCAAACATCAATAATTATCTTAATTTGGATAAGCTTAATGTTGATAAAACTAGTACTAAAAGATTATGTCTAACATAAATGGAAGAACTTATTAAACTTCAAATCACCCACTTTTCACATGTTGAAAAAGACTGAAATATATTAAGCAATTATACAATATTACTCATCTGCATTTCCCCTCTTTCTTTCTCTCTATGTTGAAATATCCATTTAAAAAGTTGAGTCTGTCACCCAAAGCAGATGTAAGGAATATGCAGTAGGGAGTGCAAAGGAAAAATATTCTGCTAACTTATTTCTTCTCTTAGTAGGCAGAAAGCATTGGCTAAGCACTGTACTTCCAAACTACCTATTCAAAGAAAGACTAAAACCTTGCTGGTCAGAAATTCCATAACACATCTTGAAACATAAATTCATTGTTAAATCAACTTACTTTTGAAGCAAATGTGAATAATCTACTTCTTTCATCTGCTTCCTTTATATACACTTCCATATACTTTCGGCAACTACTCTCCACATTTGCCATACTATATTTTCAGTTATAAACTCTTTTTTTCTCTAATTGGATTATCCAGAAGTATAGAACCAAGAGGTGATATAATGGTAAGGAAGTCTGAACCTTCTAGAATCATCCATATTTCTTTAGTATCATGAAGTACAATATGATCAGAGATTCATTTAAGTCTTTTTAATGAAGAGATTTTAACAAAACAAACAATCCAAAGAGTTTAGTATCTTTATTGAACTCATGGAGCCATGAGTTAGAAAAATATATAAACATCTAGATACCGTATTTTTCGGAATATAAGACGCATCTTTTTTTCTTTTAAAAAGAGGCTGAAAATCTGGGTGCGTCTTATACATAGAATACAGCATTTTTGCCTCCCGAAGCCCCGCCCCTTCACAAAAATGGCTGCGCGCATACACTTATGGAGGCTTCCAGAGAGTTCCTGGGGGCTGGGGAGGAAATGAGCAAAAAACCAGGGCGTTT
>JAPKID020002804.1:0-12933 GCA_026931265.2 Tropidonophis doriae
CCTTTAAAATATTTTCTATTACCCTATATACCCTTTTCCTTAGAAAAAAATGTAAAACCAATAAAACTTTTTGAATTTAAAAAAGTAGCTATTACAATTATGGACTTAAAATTTTCTGGCACTGGAATAAGAATAATAAAAAAGCATTATGCATAGAATGAACCCACATCTTTATTTCTATATGGTACATCCCAGAAAACAGAGTATCGATCAAGGATTGAGGGGGGGGGAGGGCACAAAAAGGTATAACAATCAAAAGTGTATTTTGATGTTGCCATGGAACAAAAGTCCAAATCTAAGTCACATACACTTTTAGATTCTAACTTTTACCTAGAATTAACGCAGGAATGGAAATTATGAATTTACAGAATTAAATTATGAATTTAATTAAATTATGAATTTGCAGAATTTCTTTTACCTAATTGCTATAGTAACAATATTGATAATATGAATTATGTTAAGTTGATGAGCTACAGATCTATCAACTTACTCAAAATAGTGGCTATGCAGACATTGGACCTGTGAATTTTTTGGGAAGAAGTTACAATTAAAGTTGAAATTTTGGGGAAGCAGAACTGGGGTATAATTTTTTTATCAGGGATCTCTCTAGCAAGTGATTGAAGAAGCTGCGCCATTAAATATCTTTTTCTCATCTCCAAGTTGACCAGAAAGACTAAAGCCAAAGGTAGATGAAGTGATCCTTAACTATAAATCCATTGCAGCTTTTGAAGTTCAGCAAACTTTTGCAGCTTACATTGCACACAATATTAAGACCTTAGTGTAACATTTTAAAGCCCCTATGCAAAAGAAAAATTGCATGCTGTACTCCTCACTTGATATTTTTGACAACTTTAACAAATAAGTGTGCCATTGGTTGAACCTGTGATCATAACATTCTAAGATCAGGAGACCATTCTTTTATGAGCAGCAGAGACCAAAGGAAACTTATGAAAGCTCTTTTTTTTTCTAAGCCAGTTCCAGAAAACATGGTTAACACATAGCTGAAGTGCTGTGTTGTCATCTTTTCTGACCATTCAAGACTAGTATTTACTATTGCTGCTGAGAGGCCTTAGTTCACTGAAATCAAATTATTTCAATACTCCCAATGATTTTTGCATTTTTCTGTGAAGAATTTCACACGTTCCATGGACCATCTACAAAAATCAGTGTGCTGAAGTGAATGTCAATTGTATTTACTGATGCTGTTTTGGGCTACATTTACAATGAATGGTTGAGTTTGCTCTAAATGATAAGCTACAGTATATCTAACTTGTTTATAACTCAGTATATTGTGCAAACCAGATAGTTTGCAACCTTTGCCACTAGACTATTTGCTTCTCCCCATAAGATTACAAAACATTAGCTTTTCCCCAATATGCTAATTTTCGCTACATATGGACTTCTGTTTGACAGAACATTTGATCATATACTGTAATACCATCTTGCTGTGTGAAACATATAGGCCATGTCATCCTTTTCTGATAACTAAGTCTGGGGTCAGAAGTAAGCAATATGGGCTGGTTGCTAGTATCCTGAGTTGTGAGTTGGACCTTTTGCCAACACTGTCAATAGCCTAAAATCAGCTATAGCCACCCAAATAGTCCTCATCCATACATTTCAGGTGGGTTTTTAATTTTTTCCCCAAATTACCATGACATAGCAATTGTTCCATGGCAGTGGCCTAGATGAACAGCAGAATAATTTAAAAAGCAGCATTATGTTGTTGTTTTTTTCCCTAGAGCTCAGCCTGCTGCTATCAAGGAAAAACAGAATGAAGGACAAGGGATGCTTTTTTTCCTCATTACACTTTTGAAATAATACAAGCAACGATTAGAGCTCTGCAGCTTTTCTTCTCTGATTGGCAAGCCATCCACCTGGGCTTACATTGATCTGTAGCATCTTCATCACCCACTTATCTCTTTGTGCTCCATCAAGGAATTCATCCAGAGATAAATGTCCTAAAGAATCAATGGCGAGAAAAAAAATCATAATGTGTTAAAAATGGGGGAGATCCAATCCCATTAGTCAACTCCCATTTTCCTTTTTCATTGGACTATAAAGAGGAGAAGGAAATGTACTAACAGATTGAAATGTTGCTTCTTTGATGGAGAACAGATGGAAACCTTTATATTTTCCTCAACTAAGGTAGTGACATGCAACAACAATGAACTAAGGCAAAGTTACTTGGAAAGTCTGGTTTGGAATTTCAGAAACATTATTTTGCTTGGATAGTAGATAGTGGTCACCTGCCCCTCATAGATATTTAATGAAGTCAGGAAATCTTCGAGAAAATTTGGAAAGGTCAAACCAAATAATGCAATATTTAGGTGCATTGGAGAAATGAATCATTCTGGAAAGTATTCATCACAGTAGGATACAGAAATTGAGGGGAATGAGTCACAATCTGGGAAACTGACTTTCGTCCCCCTGCCTTCCATCCCTGCTGAATAGTAGAAATAATGAATCTGGGTGTCTATTAGAGAACAAGAAAGAGAAAGCTTAAGTTTCCAGTCAGTAACATTATGGAATGTGTGGTTGCTCCCTAGAGATGATGTGAACACCAGACAGCTTTGACAAATGTTTGTTTAAATATTATTCAAATACTGTTATCATTCCCCATATTTTTTTAAAAAATAAAAATTGAAAAAATCTATAATTAAATAATTTAAATATTGTTGTTTTTTGTAAAAAATAAAAGAACTCAACATGAGTGTGCTCCTAGGATTCCTCATTGACCACATCATTGTCACTTGATAAATCAATAACTGTTAAAATGGCAGTAAAAAATGTCCATATTTTAAAGGAACTTGGATTAAATCTGCGTATTACTTGCATCAGACATAATCAATCTGTTGCCACCAGAAATGTTGAGATTTAATTCTCATTGGACTTGTACTGAACCGGGGATGGGATTGAAAAAATTTAGCAACTGGTTCTCTGCTCATTTGCTGGATGGACGTGGCCATGGGGGTATGGCCAAGTTGGCTTCCTGCACCATGGTGAGGGGCGTTTTCACCCTCTTCAGGCTCTGGAGGCTTTCTTCAAGCCTCTAGGACAGTGATGGCTAACCTTTTTTGACTTGCGTGCCAAAAGTGGGGGGAGTGCAGGAGGGTCGTGAGTGGGCGTGCCACACCCATAATTCTATGTGAGTGAAACCCTGCTTTTGGCACACTTTTTTCACTCTCCCCAGGCTCCAGAGGCTGTCTAGGAGCCTGTGGAGGGTGAAAACAGCCATCCCCTCACTTCCAGAGGCTTCAGGAGCTTCCCTGAAGCTTCCAGAGGGTGAAAAATGGCCTCAAAAGAAGGCCTAAATGAGCTGGCCAGTGCACACATGTGTGCTGGAGCTGACAGGGCAATGCCTCGCATGACCTAAGAAATGATTCCACATGCCACTTGTGGCACCCATGCCATAGGTTTTCCATCACTGCTCTAGGAGGGTGAAAATGGCCTCCTTCAGGCTCCAGAGGCCCTCCAGAGGCTGGAAACAGGTCTGTTTCTGGACCTTCAGAACTTCTGGGAAGCCCATTTTTCACCTTCCCAAAGCCTCTGTGCAGGCTCTGCATTTCCTTGGTATCCAAAACGGGCACCATGGAGACTCCTGAGAGGGGAGGCATGGGCGGGGTCAGCTAGTCTTTGCAACTACCAGTTTGGTGAACCAGATTAAAATTAACATCCAGTTTGCCCGAACCAGTAGGAAATAGCTGAATTTAACCCCTGTACTGAGCCATGATGTTTTGAGATCTTTTTACAAAAGATCTAGAAGGGCATCACATTGCCAACCATAATTTCAAATAAGACATCAATGTGGCTTCAAATCAAGTTATTACCATCTCCATTCTCATCTACGAGATGAAATATTCTTTCCACAACCTCTTCTGGAGTAAGACCAGGAACAGCTCTTTCTTCTTCAGACTTGTATGCTTCCTTAATGCTATAAATAGCCTGGGGGAAAAAAACCCTATGGTGTTAAGTGGGAGTCATATAATAAAGCATATGTAAACTTCTGAGATAGATGTGCATATAAATTGGTGACAAGCTTGATTAAGTGTTTGCAAAGTTAAATATAACAAAAGTAACCTTTAAGGAAATTTATAGGATAATGTAGACTGTTTCTCTATGGACTCTATGTATCAGAATCTCTATGGACTCTATGGACTCTCTATGTATCAGCATTCTGCAGGTGTTTTGCATTTTTAATACAAATGTATGAAAGAAACAATTGGAAAACTACAATGAAACACATATTAGCTATGTTATCTATAACCAAGGATTTCAGGTTTGTTCTGAAAACAACAACTAATATACATATTTTATTCTCTCATACTCCTTTTTTCTTTCTGAGGGGTCGGTAAAATTAAACAGGAAGAAATAATTTGTTGTCTTAGTGGAAACTGTTTGTTTGCTCTTAAACAAACTGGGAACATATCAGCAAAGAGTTGTTAACATCCATTCTCTTTCTTTCATGTGTTTCTAAATGTCTGCTTAAAATGTAAGGAGAAAAAAATCCTCTATTCATCTTCCTTCTTTCTTTTAAAGGGATTGTATGTTGTGGAGACTACATTTATTTTAAAGAATAAATTTTAGATGAAAAAAGAATATTCAGCAAAAACATCACACATTTCTACTTACTTCAATTATTTCTAGGAGTTCAGGTCTATCTATGCAGCCATTTCCATCTTTATCATATATTTTGAATGTCCATCTCAGTTTGTGTTCCAGTTTCCCTCGCAACACCAGATTCAAAGCAGCCACATATTCTAGGAAGTCAATGGTGTTATCCTGGTGATATAAAATAGTCAGTTTAATTGTGATCAACTTAGATTTCAACAGCAGCAAATTTACTGTTTTGTGCTCTGTCACAAAATACACCACTTATAGTCATGAACTGCCAATTTTTCATGGACTCTGAAGATTGGAGAAGATCCCCCAAAATTAATAGTAAACAGCTGAATTGTGGTGGTACAACTTATTTTCTATTTGTGCGGGGGTGATGGGAGGAAAAACAACTTCAAAAAAATAGTTAAACTTTCAATGAGCTCAAAGCAGCTAGTTTGCATGCAAAGGAGAGAAGGAAGGTCTGAAGAGGAACATCCTATCCTTTCTAATGACATAATAATCACATTACATTTAATTATTTTGACATTAGTCAATCATACTGTACAGGTAATTGTCAATTCAAATCAGATGATTTTATGATTTGTTTTTCTGGAAAAGATATCATCAGATGAAAAGGATTTGCATCCTGGGTAAGTAAATAAGTTGCTAAATGTGTTGGGAATCATAGTGCATTGAGTGATCGCACATCTATTCAAATTCAAGGCAAGCCACTCAACATCACTGTACTACAAATCTATGCTCCAAATGTAGCTTTTTTACAGTGAGCTTTTTTACAGTGAGCTTCAATGTGTTCTCAAGCAAATGCCAAAAAAGGATCTTTTGTATATTATGGGCAATTTCAATGCAAATGTAAGCCAAGGAGAAGTTGCAAGAATAGTAGACAAGTTTGGGGTAGGTGAACAAAATGAAGCTGGCAATCACAATTTTGTCAGGAAAATCATCTCAGCATAATGAACACATGGTTTATACAACACAAGGAACAATTATACACACGGACAGCACCAAATGGACAACATCAAAATCAAATTTATTTTATGCCAATAACCCTGGAAACATTCAGTTGCATCTGTTAAGACACATCCTGGTGCTGACTATACATTATCAACTATTAGTGGCTAAACTGAAGTTCAAAATGTACAAAATGAAAAAACGCAATAGCTCCTCAAATTCAATGTGGCAACATCTCATCTATGTATGCCATAGAAGTTAAGAATAGGTTTGAGCCACTGAATTTGGAAGGAGAAAAACTCAAATGAACAGTGGTGAGAGATCCAAGGTAATATCATGGAAATTTCTGGAAAGGATGTGTCAAGCCAAAACCCAAAGACATTAAACAAGAGGCTGTGTGATGACACGATTGAACTAGATGACCTGGATGATTGAGAATCTCCATAGACATCTGGTGCATGTTTAATTAGAGAACCACAGACTTGGTCCACCTATACTATATTGCATTAATATTAAAATACAATATATAATGCAATACGTGAAAGGCAGCCAAAGCTAAAGATAATCAAGAATGAAGCTAAAAAGCTGAATGCAATTTTCCAATTTGAAGCTGGAAAAGACAAAACTGGCAGTGGGGGAAAAAACAGTGTCAACATCTGGAAGAAGATAACAAGAAAGAAAATACTAAGGTCATGTTTGCTATAGTGAAAATGATATGATCCAGCAGGGCAAAGAACTGTTAAAGACTGCAATGGGAATATACTAAATGACCAGCAGAAGATCAAGAACAGATGGAAAAAATATACGAAAGGACTACAGCAGTTTGACTTACTATCAAGGTGACAATAATGACATCTTGAAGGGCTAGATGGAATTTGAATTTGCTGTTGGCAGATATAGTTTGCTATTACCTTTTCTCAATGCAACATTTTTCCAGTAGAAAAGCTTTTCTATTTAAAGCTCTTCTTTTCCAGGACAAAGCATTTGTATGTCTGATTAGGACAAGTCAAGGGAAAAGGCTTAACATATCCCATTGCAGAAATGTTGATCCAAATTAGGATTTCTGCAACTGTTCCAAAGGAGCTTTTTCCAAAAGGCAACTAGACTTACTTGGTTTTTTTTTCCTTTTTTGTTTGGGAAAAAATGTGTAGATGAGAATTGAAACATTTTCAAAGAACCCCCCCCCCAAGAAAGTCCAGTTGCCATTTGGAAAAAGCATCTTTGGAACAACCATGAATGAGAATCTCCACAGACATTTCTGCAACTGCTATTTGCCCATTAAAAATGACTTATGTTCTTATTAAAGATGGAATTCATACATCACTTAAGCTATAGTTTGATTAAACATGGTATAAGCCAAAGTTAATTGAGTGTATAGTAGTCATATAACATAAACTATTCTTTACAAGCTTTTGAAATGAAAGCTAATTGGTAAATTTGGGCTAGTCTTTTCCATCCCAATCACCTCACAGGATTGTTGAAATGTTATATTATTTTGATCAGCTCAGGCAGCATAAAAACTGAATGAATGAATGAATGAATGCAACACCTTCTCCATAGAGGAAAGCAGAATCTGTGTCACACTAAAGATGACACACCTTTACCTCTAGTCAAGAAACATCAAAAGCACAAAGACTCATTGCTAAAGCATGCAAAACTCAACAGAACACTTGTTTCAGACCAGGTTCTTATTTTGCAATTCCTCCTGCCCTGGCATGGAGATTTCAAGACAACATTCAGATAATGTTTATTTACAACTATTTATATTCTTCCAGTATTTTTCCACTGCTTTTTCCACTCTTTCTCCCCAGATAAAATCTGTGAATGTTACAACAAGACAATCATGTCACAAAATAGGCATCCTCAATTAGTTCTGCACTAAATATTTTACATTAAAATTATATTGTCAAAAAAGTTATCCCATACAAATGAGAAAATCACCTTTGTAATCAAAAACTTTCCTAACTATATACCTCCTGTAATAGTTTATTAACTTTTTTTAATTAATTATAAGCTAAATTACAAAGCCATGGATGTTTCCAGAGAAAAGTAAAAAATAAGTCTGAATATGATGAATGTAAATGTCTTTGATTTTCTTCATGTAGAAGCATTCCTAGTCCATGTCATGTGTATGACTGTGTGGATATCTAAGAACTGTGTGTGTGCATATTTTGTTACTTTTTTGGCTGATATATGAACCTATGTGGCTGAGCATGTTTATTTTTAAAGCACTGCAACTAAAAAGGCTGATTTTTTAAAATGTTTTTGCATGTGCTCAATGCTGCATCCCAATATTGCGACACACATTTCTTATAAAACATTAAACCACATTCAAATGCCAGGTTCAGTACACTACATTTTATTACTTTTTTCTGTCTAGAATGGGTGCAAGAATAATATAAAGTATTGTGACATTACCATAATGTTATAAAATGAATGAGCAGAGGTTGAGTACAATGCCTTTGGCATTTGCATTGTATTTAAATAAGATATTTAGTGACAAACTTTCTTGTAACTTAACTTTCTTTTTTTGTAGCAAAACACGTTATTTGATCCAAAGCTACTAAGACAGCAATATATTTTGACCAGAGTTAAATGCCTTTTTTATATATTAGGAATAACAGGTACTTCATGCATTTGATACTGTCACTGCATTAAAAAATAAAACAAAACCATTTTCCACTTCATAGTAATGTCAGCATGAAACCTACATTTGCTTCTTTACCAAAATAAATTATAACAATGACATTAATCTCTCCAGTTCTACTTTTTCCCCTCCTGGAAATATCATTATATGCCATAGTACAATTCATCAAATTTCCCCCAATTTTGGGAAATAATGAATGCAATGGGACACAACTGTCAAAAGTATTGGGACAATATTGATCAAATAACTATTTATTTTAAAAGTAATATCCTAGGGTCTTGAATAATTATATTCAGATGATGATGATAAAGTCAATATTCTATCAAAGAATAATAAGAATCTGTCAATTAAATGCAACTTTTAATAGATTAGTTCTCTTCCTTTACAGCATTCTGGACCGCCTGAGTTCCTGGCATATTTATCATATTTCTTATCTGAAACGTAACACCATTTTCTGCAAGCTCATTCAGAAATTTATTTTGTTGTGCTCTATGGGGCTTGCTTCTAGGTAAATTCTATCTAATTGTAGCATGAACAAATAACATCTAGCCAAAAGGGAAACCCTACATTTAGAAACCAGGAGAATGTGAGCTTTCAACTTTTAGTATCAGTTGTAACATGCTTACCCCATTCTTATCGAAAGCTTTGAACATGCTTTCCACATACTCCGATGCTTCTTCGTTATTCTGAACCCCAAAGAATCGTTTGAATTCATGCTTGAAAAGTGTCCCACTTGGGCATTCCATTACAAACTTCTTATACCACTCCTGCAATTCAGCCACATCAATTTCAACTGGTTCTCCTTCCTCATTTGTGAAGTGTTGTCCCATGTTGCTTTGAAAAATTGAGAATAAATGCTTGCGATTTCTTTCTTCTCAGTTTTCTTCTTGCAAACCTTAATTTCTTCTTCTTAGAAATTTAATTTCTTTTATCTTTTTTTTTAGTGACTATCGCACATGAAAGCTGGACTTCCTCTCCTCATGTTCCTTTTTACTTGCAGCCTCTATTCAATTGAGGAATTTTCTTCACTGTTTCACCGTCATGCACCTTCCCTGAACTACAAGATAAAAATATCTAAGGTCATTTCAAAGATCCCCACATACGTAGCACAGAGTCCTCCCAATATCTCAGCACAATCCTTTAGTTGGAATTTATGCATGCTACCCGATTAACAGTTATTTATAACCTCATTTTGTTGACCTAATTCAAACCACCTATGAACTTATCACTCTCAAGAGAGCAACCAATCTATAAAATAACAACCTTGTTACTTATTTCAAATTATGTGAATTATTCAGAAATGGAGATGAGATTAAATAGAAATCATTTTGTTGATTTTCTTTATATTCCATAATCTGTCATAAAGGTTGGCTTGCTAAAACGAAGTATGCCTTACTTGTGTTGGGCTTAACATATCGTTTAAACCTAACCATTGTAGCCATGACTTAATGGTTTTATCTAATGACTGTCTTTTTCATTTACTGTTTTTACTGGATTGTTGTACACTACCCATAGTCATTTTCCATGAGGTTTCATGAATCTAGATAATTATACTTCATAATTCAGCCTAACATCAAGATATGAATGTTTAACAATAGCTGCTATCATTTTTTCAAGCTTTTGAAGGCAATAAATTGACTTGTATTCTTCCCAAAATGGCAGTTGGCCTGTTATACTAAACTTCTTAGCAAATTTTTCTTTTACAAATATAAGTTTTTCTTAAATTATCAAATTTCACTATTAAATTAGTAGCCTATCCAGTTCACTTGTCATTCAGTCATTCCCTTGCTACACCAAACCAAACTTTTGCTCCCATGTTAAAAAGAAATAAATAACCTGTCACTTTAAATAAGCCTAAACCCTCTTTATAAAGAGATACATCCCATTCCAAGAAGATTAGCAAAGTGATTAGAGGAAACAATAACCTCTGTTACAATAATAGCAGGACTGAAATGACTTAAAGGGGTTGGAATGTACATCAGGTCTATTTCAAGCAAAATGGACCCCCACATAATATCATAATGAACCGAAGAGTCTACTCAAATATTAGATGGTTAACTTAAATCAATAGTTCATCTATTTCCATAATTTCTATGTTGTCTCCATTCAAGATTTATGGCATAATAACAATTAAATAGGTGAACATGTAATGGGTATTTTAAAATTCATATATAATTAATTGATTTTGGTCCTCCTCTTTGTATGCTTGTTTGGATTGATTTGTTCCAGCTTTTCCTCTGTATCAATCAAAATAGTTTTGGTTGCCCCCTAGCATTATGTTATCAGAATTCATTTTTCCTTTTACTTATATCTAAAAATTACAGTAGGTTATGTTTGTTGGAACCAATAAAAAATGGTTCATAAGCATAAAATTTTTGAATTCTCCTCAGCTATTCCTCAGCTATGTTTTGCCAAAAGATATAAAGAAATTCCCCAAATTAGGCCAGATGTTTTAAGCTGCAAGATTTCTTACTCTTGAGGTGCAGTGATTCAGTGTCTTAATGATGCTAGAAAAGGTCTGAACACCGGTGGTTCAAGTCTGAACACCATATGATGAATGAGCTTCCATCACTTGCCTCAGCTTCTGTCAACCTGACAGTTTGAAAGCATGTTACATGCAATAGATAAATAGCTACCACTTACATAGGGCAAAACAGTGCTTCAAGCAGCAGTATGAATTCAACCAGCACTGGACTTGCCTGAATACAATGTCCAAATGTGAGGTGACATTGATGGTCAGAAAAGTCCTAGATGACATTGCAGAATGCTGTCAGGTTTTCTGAATGTGGAGCTAATTCTCCCCCTGGGATGCACACTACATAGTGCCCAAATGTGAACTAAATGGACTAGCAATCAGCAACAACTGAACAACTATTTTGTATTAACATTATAGTCTCTTGGCCAATGTAGTATTGTCGTATGCTAAATAAATAAATCTTATTGTATTACTGTTTCAAGATAGACTGTAGACTGAATACAGTATTAGTGGTACAAAGGGACAAAGATAATTATTGTTTTCTTATTATTAGTTTCCAGAGTATAACCATTATAGGAGGAGACTTTTATTAAATCAACAGTAGGTTAACATCAAAAGGAGTCTGACAGTACCATTTCAGACTAACAAATGTTATGAAAAGTAGATATTCTTGTAACTTACAGTTCACCATGAGTTTCTAATACAGTAGTTAAACTGGAATGAAGTGCTGATACAATAAAGACTATTTGTGAGACAGCTAAGAATAACTTTATTGATTAGCATATGCTAAAAATACAGATCATTCTATTAGTCATCTTTTATCCCCTTTCAAACTACTCAACTCTTGATGCTACCTTGTCAGATCTCAAACATTTTTCTGGCCGATAAGAATATATGGATACATAGCAATTATTCAATAATCATATTAACTAACCTGTTGTCCAAATGTGACCATAATGGAAGATAAGAAGTCAAACCACAAGTTACTATACCATCTGACTACCCAAGTATCAACTGACTACCCTGTTTTCTGAAATGATTATTCACTACAGAAGGCAAATTACATTGCAGTAGAAAACTAACAAAAATAAATCTTCTTCATTCACTGCTGTGACTGATACTCTATTAGGATGATTATAACAAAAGCTCATTAGTACTTAAGGCCATTTAAACTCTTTTAATCTGCCCATATTTGTCCATGATTAATAGTACTTATGTGATTTTATATTATGAATCCCTAGTATAGAATATTGAGAAGTGACAGAAACAGAGGACAAGACATTTCTTGCTATGCTTCAGTCATTCAATGGCATTTGGATCTCTTTAAACTGATATACATCATTCACCAGAACTATTTATGAGTAACCATTTCTCTCTTGCAAGTTCATGCCTGTGTTATCAGTGATGTCATCAGCCACTTGTTTTCTGTCAGCCTTTTTCAATTGCTTTAAAGTTTTCCAGGTCTTAGAATCTTCCTGCAGAAGTCTGACTAAATGATTACATTTTATATCATTATTAGAGTTTTGAGGAGAACAGTCTAGTTTTACTTGATCTGGTACAGAATTATTTGTTCTTGCAGTGAAAGATATTCTCAAATATGCTGTTTCAAAGTCAACAATGTGAAACAAGATTCCACATGCTCAACGTGTAGTTGCAGTGTTGCATCACTGCTATGTAAGTTTGGATGTTAATGATTAGTTCTCAGGAAGACAAAATAGCTTCTCTATATTTACTCTGAAATAACACCATCATGATCCTAATTACAATGAAGGATTCTTTACAGGGATAATAGGAGATATCTATTATTTTACTTTTATGGCATTTTGGAATCATGACAACCAAATGTTTCTTTATCATTTCAGAGATGCCTGCTTGAATGTGAGTATTTTTAAAACAACAACACAACAGAACAACAGTGTCTATGCCAATGCTATTGTGGGTATAAAATCATCAGTGATATGGAACTCCAGAATCATCTAATTTAATTTCTTACCAATGCAAGTAAACCAGTTATTACTAATAGGGGGGCATCAGCTTCTGTTTAAAACATGAACAAAAGAAATTCCACTATATTTAGAGGAAATCTTGATTGTAAGCCACCTAAAGTTGCCTCTAAACAGGATGAATAGTAAGTAAGTAATTTCCACTAATCAACATTGTACATAGTTTTTCCTCGCTAAAAATCAAACAAATCACATTATCATTTACTTTTATTACATAGTTTTATTAAACTAACCCATTCTAG
>JAPKID020002805.1:0-12931 GCA_026931265.2 Tropidonophis doriae
GCGTATAAGACGACCCCCGATTTTTGGTTGACTTTTGGGGGTTTCAAAAGTCGTCTTATACGCCGGAATATACGGTACTGTGGAACCGGTGGGCGGTTAGAAAATTTTACTACTAACAGAGATACAAAACTGGGCGGTAGATGTAAAAAGGTTGACTACCCCTGACTTACTTCATTGCTTATCAACTAAAAATCTTGCCCCAATTGTGCCCATACAATGGGGAGTACCTGTATACTCAAGCTAAGTTCCCTTTAACTTAACAGTATGTATGAATCTTATAACTGTTACCTAACACAAAGCGCTATTACAATATTTCTGGATGTATGTGTAGAGTCTGTGCTGTATTTTCTCAAACCTTACACTGTAGGCCAAACCCATGAAGCATAAAATACAATATGAAATGCCATTATAACTAAACTGACAGGTTTAATATTGCAGTCTAAGATCTGCAAACTGTTGGCAGTAGATATTTTTCTGTAGAATACATGCCACTCTCAGAAGTTTAGCATTGTTTGGATGCTTTCAAAACAAACACAAGCGATAGGCAAGCAGCTGGGCTGACAGTCTTTTCCTTCACCTTTCCACCTAAATAGGTTCTTTGAGACAACATGGATGGAAAATTCAGATGAAACTTACTAAATACAAAATCTGTTATTGTAAAAGATAACAGATGTACCATAAACAAAGAGTTTTGGAAGGGCCGCCTTTCTTTATACTTGGTTGAAGCAATAATAGATCTAAGAACGGCCTTATTTATGCACCACAGAGATCTTTGTGTCAGGGCATTTCAGAGAATCCACACAATTCCTCAGCCTGGAACAACTTACCATGTGATGGTGAACCTACGACACATGTCCAAGGTGACATGCCACAGTGTTTTGGATGACATGCCAGTGTTGACCAATACCCAACAACTGTTCTTAAAAGCATTTATGTATATTTGAATGCCACCTGAGAATGCCAGACTCTTGTGCGGCTTCTGGGCCTTCTAAAAAACATTCGAGAATGGAGCATTCTTTCGCATGGCTGCAGATGTCACAGAAGAGCATTCTTCAAAGTTGTTTCAGAAAACCAAGATTTTGTGTGACCCAGAGCTGTCCCAGGTTGGTCTCAGGGGCCTGACCAGTGGTGGGATTCACTTACCTTCCCTACCGGTTCGCAAATGTGATTGCGTATGGGCACTCGCTTCACTCGCATACACTGTGTCTGCGCATGTGCAGTGCTTTCTCCGCTATGCTCAAGCATTACATTGGGGCAGGTGGACAGAGCCTCCCACAGCCGCCGCTACTGGTTTGCCCAGACCAGAGAGAACTGGCTGAATACCACCTCTGGGCCTGTCAAAGGAATGAAAGTTCCACCTGAAGGCATGCACATTGCAGCAGATTCTGGGATCATACAAGTGATTGGACTGTATTTTGTTTAAATAAACAAATACATAAAGAAGTGTTTCTCTTTTGTTCAGGAACGGGGTGACATGCCAGCAGAGTCAAGTTAGGCATTTTTCAAATTTTTGATACACCAAAGGCCAAAAGTTTGCCATCGCTGACTTAGACCACATCAAGGCACAGATAGACCACAATTGAACCCCGAATTTATGTTGCTAAATGAGAAATTTGCTAAATTTGTTTTGCTCCATTTTATGACTTTTCTTGCCATATTTGTTAAGTGAATCACTGCAGTTGTTAAATTAGTACAATGGTTGTTAAGGGGATGTGGCTTCCACATTGACTTTGCTTGCCAGAAGGTTGCAAAAGATGATCCCGTGACCCATGTACACTACAACTGTTATAAATATGAACTAGTTGTCAAGCATCAGAATGTAAATCACGTGACCATGGGGGTGCTGCAATGGTCATAAGTATGAAATATGGTCGCAAGTCACCTTTTCCAGTGCTGTTTGAACAGTCTTTGAACTGGCCAAAAGAGGAATACAAAAAGGAACTAGCAGATCACTTCACAATTTATTTCAATTTTTTTTCATTGTTTCTCCCAACAGAAGTCTCAATCTCTGTCCTATTTTTTGTTTTTTTTTGTGATAAGTCAGAAGATGGGATACTTTGAAGAGTCGCTAAATGAACTGTTGTAAGTTGAGGACTACCTGTATTCACAAATACAAAGAAAACACAAGAATGGAGAGTTATGCTTGTCTTTTTCCATGTGAAATCAGTTCCATCATTAGGACTGGAATCTGGAGCCATGTAGCCAGGAGACTCCAAATAAACAAGAGCCGAAGGGAGTGTGATGTACTAGCCAATGAATGGGTCAAGCAGGTCAACACAATATGAATTGTTGCATCTGCCAATTATCTTTATTTGCCCCAATGCATCTGTGCCCTGGGCAGGGACCAGAGGGGTTTAAAGACAAGTTGCCTTGTTAGGCTCTGCATCCAATATGTAGAAATGATTAAAATAAAAATTGAGGGACTGAGCTGTTTCTGTTCATAGTTGCCAGCTCCTGGGAAGAAGGCAGAAGAATAACTAGGGCAGTGAATATAAGGAAATGCAGCAAACTGACTAAAAATTACATTTTATTTTCCCAGCCCCTCAGACTTGATCAGCAAACTACAATGTAAACTAACCAACTCAGCAACCCATAAGGTTTCCATGAGTTTCTTTTCCTACTAGTTATTGGAATTAAATTTATGTATAGTTAAATTAAACTCTAATAACAGAAAGTGAAGAGGAACTAAAGTGTCTCTTGATGCGGGTGAAGAAGGAGACTGCAAAAGTTGGCTTGAAACTCAACATTAAAAAAACTAACATCATAGCATCTGGCCCTCTCAATTCCTGGCAAATAGATGGGGAAGAAATTGAGGTAGTGACAGATTTTATCTTTCTGGGCTCCAAGATAACTGCAGATGGAGACTGCAGTCAAGAAATTAAAGGACGCTTGCTTCCAGGGAGGAAAGCCATGGCAAATCTAGACAGCATACTAAAAAGCAGAGACATCACCCTGCCAACAAAAGTGTGTATAGTCAAGGCTATGGTTTTCCCAGTTGGAATTTATGGCTGTGAAAGTTAGACCATAAGAAAGGCTGAGCGCCAAAGAATTGGGGCCTTTGAACTAAGATACTGGAGAAGACTCCAACCACTGCAAGGTGATCAAATCAGTCAGTCCTAGAAAAGATCAACCCTGACTGTTCTTTAGAAGGTCAGATCCTGAAGATGAAACTCAAATACTTTGGCCACCTAATGAGAAGATGGACTCACTGGAGAAGAGCCTCATTCTGGGAAACATTGAGGGCAAAAGATGGAGAAGACAGAGAATGAGGTGGCTGGGTGGAGTCACCAAAGAAGTAGGCATGATCTTAAATGGACTCCACGGATGGTAGAGGACAGGAAGACCTGGAGGAATGTTGTCAATGGGGTCGTGATGAGTCAGACACAATTTTGCAACTAACAACAAAAAGCTAGGACATTGCAGAATAAGGTTCAATGCCCATAGAGACTCTGTTCTCAACCACACCCTTTCAAAAATATTTCTCTTTTATTCGAGATTACTGTGGTTTTGATTGAGTCAGGGTGTTTTCCCTCTCTTTGTTTACTTGCAAAAAAAATCTTTTTGTTTAGTTTAAGCTTTGGTTCTACAAATCTTAAAAGCACCAAAGCTTAGTTAGGAAGTTTCATATAAAAAAAACAGCCAGTTCCAGGCCATTCCTGATTTGGAAAGAGATACCTCGATAGGTGTGTAGCTGCCCTTGTTTTGAATCCCAAACCCATGTATTATAGCTCTGATATTATACTAGAGTGTTGTTATAAAGTCTAAAATATGGAATTTTATCAATGCCAGTAAACAGTTTGAGAAACTAGTTATGGATGGTAACCATCTTTAAAACGCTCCATGGCATGGGGCCTAGCTATCTGCAGGACCGCTTCTTACCACATACCTCCCTTTAGCCGATCCACTCCCACAGGGAGGGCCTTCTCAGGGTGCCGTCTGCAGGGCAATGCCGGCTGGCAGCCCCCAGGGGAAGGGCCTTCTCTGTGGCGGGCCCAGCCCTCTGGAACGACCTACACCCCGAACTCCATACCACCGTGGACCTTCGCCTCTTCCGCCGATTACTCAAGACCAACTTTTTTATCTAGCCGGCCTAGCTTAGATCCTGAGGTAATCTGTATAGACTTAGTTAGGGGATTGTAATTTTTTATCTGTTTTAACTATTTTAGCACAGGCTATACTTAATTTAATTATATTTTAGTGTTGTATTTGTATTTATTACAGTTTGTTTGTATTCTTTTTAAATTTTCCTGTGCACCGCCCTGAGTCCATTGGGGAGATAGGAGTGGTATAGAAATGGAATAAAATCTAATCTAAACTCTTCAGTATAACAGTGCCCATTTCTACTTTAGACAGCTGCAATCTTTTGCCATTTACCCTAAACACAACAATCATATCTCTAATGCACATTTCCCAATGTCCAATATAAGGCAAGTAGCTCCAATTAAATATCACAATAAAAAGTGCAAGATCTTTGCAAGAGAAACATTTCACACAAATATTACAGACGAGGAGCTAATGGATTAATTGTTATTTGTTGTTAGTTGAGAAGTCATGTCCGACCCATCATGACCTCATGGACAATGTTTCTCCAGGCCTTCCTGTCCTCCACCATCCCCCAAATCCATATAAGCTCACGCAAACTGTTTCAGTGACTCCATCCAGCCACCTCATTCTCTGTTGTCCCCTTCTTCTTTTGCCTTCAATCTTTCCAAGCATTAGGCTCTTCTCCAGTGAGTCCTTCCTTCTCATTAGGCGGCCAAAATATTTAAGTTTCATCTTCAGAATCTGGCCTTCTAAAGAGCAGTCAGGGTTGATCCCCTCTAGTACATATTGGTTTGAACGCCTTGCAATCCAAGTTTAATTGTTATAAGTAGGCATTATGTTTATGTTTTTGTTTTATATTTTAATAATTTATAAGCCGCGCCCATCTCCCCGAAGGGACTCGGGGCGTCGTACAGGGGAATTAAAAACCAATACAAATACAGATAAAAAAAACAACCCTATATAAAAGCAAATTTAATCTAAGAACCCTGTACTAAAAACATATCTAAAAACTATCCCAATTAAAACCTAGACTAAGATATAGTCTAGTGTCATCAGCGTACAGATGGTAATTCAACCCGAACCCACGGATGATCTCACCCAGCGGCTTCATGTATGTGTTGAACAGGAGGGGCGAGAGAATCGATCCCTGCGGCACCCTACATACGAGGGGCCTAGGGGTCGACCTCTCTGTACTCTCTGAGCTTGATGGTTTTCCTGCAGATCTGCTGGAAAACTGAGAGCTGTCATGGACCCTGGCCACACCATATCCCCATCCATGCCTCTGGACTCCTAGGTCAAACACAACCCTGATGACCCATTAACATTGTACCAATAATATTGTACCAATAACAAAGCTACTCTCAACCTTTCAGAGATATTTTAGATTAAATGGAAGGGCAGAAAAAGGGACAGAAGAAAGACTGAAAGGGGAAATATGATTGGATCTTGTGAAACAGAAGAACTCTAAAAATATTGCAAGCAGTTAAATCAGCAGACAGAGATACTTGTCTTGGGATCCTTGGTGGTCTCTAGCTTGGTTGTTTTCCTGCTGATGTTTCATTACTTAAACTAAGTAACATCATCAGTGCTGGTTTACTATTTGGGTAGTAAAACATTTGCAAACAACAAGCAAGCTCAGAGACCATCATTTCAACCCTAAGCTACAAATATTGTCCTTTATTGGTACCTGAATCAGTTCACAGCAGTTAATAATCTGATAGCTTTTGTGAATAAATCACAAGAATATTATTTGTTTATTTGCTCCTCAATTATGCTGGATCATAGGAGTAACCAATACAGAAACATAAAACATAAGCAATATAAAACTCCAATAAAAAGTAAAGCACAAAATAAAATCCATCCACAAAGGTCCTCAGGAGAAGCCAATTCACTTCTCTTACCACTTTCCAGAGGACCATCCCACTTGGTACCATCTTTATTTCAGAAGACCATCAATTCTATACAGAGAACCCTCACTGGGGATGGGGTGGAGGGAGTTTGTTTTCTTCTCACAACATTTGACGTAGGTGGGAGATCCTGAGCAGATGTTCTCTGAATGTGTGGATGGCAGATTTGATCAGCAAAAGTCACTTAAATGCCCAGGCACTAAATCATTTTCCTGTTAATTTATAGTTTTGAAGAATTCTCTATCACGACTTTGAGCTATCAAGGATATCAGCCTCTTGGTGAGACTGCCAGCCTCACAGCTAAAAACACACAACTGGAGAATCTATTCCTCCTACTTAGAGTAACAGATGTGTCCCTGAGTATTTTTTGTGTTGACTATTCTTTTCTGTTACAGCACACGGTGCTTTTTATGCCTTACCAAGTCATCGGAGGTGGAGCAGTCACAGCTGAACCAAATCCTCCTCCTGCCCCACCGACTTACGATAATGTGGTTACCAAATTTCAGTAAAACAAGAAGGAAATATGAGAATTGTTGGAAAATAAGGTTTCAGACGAAGCAATGCATTTCATATTACTTTATTTTATCTAGCTTGCTTGTTTATTTTTCAATGATAGCCTTTAAAGATGAAGTTAAATGGTGAAAAGTTTAGAACGTTCTTCTATTTTGCTTGATACCTAGTTATAATGCTTACCAAGAAGCAAGAATTTGTGCTGGAAATCATCAGTGTATGTATATCGATTTTTGGCAGTCACACTTGGAATTGTTAATCATTAAGCAAAGTGGCTTTAGAAGCAAAATGTGTTTGTTTATTAGCTTTGCTTTGCTTTATAAATCCTTGAATGCCCTAAATGTGAGGCTTGGTCTTAAAAGTTCTTTTTCCATCACTGGTGTAACTGAACTGTGTTAAATTAAGACTGCCTATAGCTTGTGTGCTGCGAGACACTCTGCCTCACCCTGAGCACAAGGAGATTGCTTAAGGAGAGAATGAGCACATCCACACAGCCTCCTGACTTTTCCTCAAAGGCTTCTTGAAGCCATTCTTTAAGGACTCATCTGCGGGATATAGCCTCCCTCTCATTTCCCATCCATAGTTGTGGGCAACTACCATTGGCTTTCTCTCATTCAATGTGGAAATCAGGTTTTCCATCTTCCCTTATCACAGCCGTTGTTCAATGCACAATTTGCATTGCTTCACTGATAGCGTGGCTGCTGACTTCCCTCTTGTTTTTTGCACTGCCATCTTGTTTTTTGCTTCTACACATGCGCAGAACAATTTTTATTTAAGTGTGCATGTGTGCAATGCGCCCATGAGCAAACTGGCAGTGCCTGCCAGAACCCACCCCTGGTTGTGATGGTGGAGAGACATGATCCCAGAAGAAGAGCAGCCCCACCAAGAGTGCAGAAAAGCAAAACATAAAACTGCTGTGTAGCTGCCTCTTTTCAGCACAGTTTTAATTTCCCAGTAGGCCAGTTGCTTTGTGGGTCGGCTCCATTTCTGTCTGACTGACAGGCAGGTCCCTCTAGGAAGGAAATTCTTTGTGACCATCCCTCTCTACAATGGCCTTTCTGTCAGTCCTGGGCAGGGGAGAAAAGGCCCAATGGGCAGGTAACCCTGTGAGTCATTCCTTGGAACCAGGTTTCTGCTCAGTGGTCTTTCTGTCAAGAGTCAGAAAAAAACAGCAGATCAGGACCTCTGTAGACACAGCACTGCATGATGGAAAGGACATGAAACATGCTCAGGTTATATCAGCTGGTTCAGTCGATCATCTTAGTTTAGTGAAAACTATCATTCTCTCGCCATCTGTGTTAATGTTAGTTTCCATTGATGGCTTCTAATGCAGGGAGAGATGACATCTGGGCATTTAACAACCCTTATCAAAATGCGAGTTGTGACCTCTAAAATGAAAATGAAATTGATTTTTTAAATATGTCCTGTTATTGTTAAAAATATTGTTTTTAATTATTTAAAAATAAACGCTTGTTCTGCCAACCTAACAGTTTAAATTCATGTAAAAGTGCAAGTAGAAAAATAGTAACTCCCTTTGTTGGGAAGGTAACAGCATTCCATGTGCCTTTGGCATTTAGTCATGCCGGCCACATGACCACAGAGACATCTTTGTACAGCATTGGCTCTTCAGCTTTGAAACAGAGATGAGCACCACCTCCTAGAGTTAGGAATGACTGGCACACATGTGCAAGGGAAACCTTTACCTTTACTCTATTGTTAAAAAAGCTGATATCTTTGAGTTTGCAATCTCTTGTGAGATTTCAGTGGTCAATGTGACCTCACAAGTTTTCAGCTTCCTGTATCAGTAAGGCCTTTATTTTTTTCATTAATTTGTACTTATTTCCATTATAATTTAATGCTGGAAGGTTGTGAGTTTCAAAGAAGGAAGATTTGGTCTAAATATCATATTTTTGGACTATAAGACGTACCAGTTTATAAGACGCACTGACTTTGGAGAGGTAAGTAAGAAAAAAGTTGTTGTCCTCCTTAGCCCACAGGAGCACTCTTCAGGCTTCAGCAGGGCTGAGGGAAAGAGAAATTGGACCTGCTATTTTGCCAAAGTGGAGGCATTTTTCCTTTCCTCCAGCCCTGCTGAAGCCTGCAGAGTGCTTCTGAGGGCTGCAGGAATGGAAAAATGTCTCTGTTTTGGCAAAAAAGAGGCCGTTTTTCGCCCCCCCCCTTTTTTTTCAAAAATGGAATGTGGAGGCAGGGCTTCAAGAGGCCAAAAGTAGCTGTATTCAATATATAAGATGCACCAATATTTCTATGCTCTTTTAAGGGGGGGAAATGTGCATCTTATACTACGAAAAATACGGTAAATACTCCTTTAGCCTATAGGAATAGAACAAAAATACTACTCAGGTACCCGGGTATTTTGATATGTTGCAAAAAGAGTTAAATACAGTGCATTATTTCAACTGGTCAGCAGAGAGAATCTTTCCCTAAATAGTACTGTAATTGGCACGCAACTGATAAGTTGTGTAAATTTACAAAACAAATAAGCACATCTTATCTAGCGCTAATAGATTTTTGTGTGACTAAAATCTATTTTGATAAGATCTGCATTTGCATAAATGAACTTTTACCAATCACTGTACTAGCTGGGAAATGTTACTTTATTACCTGCTGAGTTAATTTTTCTCTCCAATTACTCTAGGCAGCACACCTGGTCCTTTCTACTTATTTTTATTATAACTTTGTGAAGTATATAACTTGTGAAGTAGGACAGACCCTGATATTAGAACTACCACGGACCTCCGCTCCTTCCGCCAAAAACTTAAAACTTACCTATTCCATCAAGCCGGCTTGGCCTAACTTATGCTTCTCGCCCCAGTCTGTTAAATTAAATTATTATATTCGGTTTTATGGGTTTAGTTTTTAATTTTTATAAATTTGTACAGGGTGATCTAATTTAATTTGATTTTAACTTTGTATTGTTATGTTTTTAGTAGTTTTAATTTTACCTGTACACCGCCCCGAGTCCCCATGGGGAGAGGAGGCGGTCTAGAAATCCAATAAATAATAATAACTATGAGACAGTGATGAAACTAAAAGCGATTCAGTGAATTTTGTACCCACATCACATATGAACCTGGGTCTGTACATTAACTGTAACCATACACCACCCTGGTAGTGTATTCCATGTCTTTTACAGACAAAGTAAAGGATGAATGTTTGGAAGGATGAAAATTGTCTCATCCAACTTTTTCATTCAGAGAAGATTATCTCCTTTCCATGGTCATTTGGCCAGCATGACTGTATGCTGAGCTTCACAGAAGACTGATACCTTCCCACTGAACTGCAAGGTTGGCAGTGTCTTTACCTTTGCCTTTTCACAACCTTATGATTAATGGCATTTGAACCACCATACATTACCTAAGCTTCATATATGACATCAGTTGTATTTCATAAGTAGGGATTTCATTCAATTAAAGTTCTGTTGTTGTCTTTGTGTATTAGCAGTAGCACTGACACTTATATAAGCAGTCCATGGTGTTTTACATCAATCTCGGAGCAGCTCACAAATGTCATCATATTGTCCCCATCAATCTGCCCTCATGTTACTGACCTCAGAATGATGGAAGGCTGAGTCAACCTTCAGCCAGGCAGGTGCACCAAAGCTAGAGCTATTGAAGGTGTGGAGTATAATTGTGCATTAAAATTGTGATATGCATCTTAACTTTTCTTGTTGGCATTAAAGCCAATTTTGCTGACATTCCTGTTGGCCTTTTGGGTTTCCAAGGAATTGCAGCTTTTCTTAAAGGATGGATAGGGACACATGGAGGATGCCGTTTATAAAGTTAAATTTTTTCTTAGGTATAATGTATGCCTCGTATTGAACCTGGTGGGGATTTTTTCCACACCAGATGGATATAGGACAACAGTAAAACAGAACATCTGGTATCAAGCTACAGGGTAAGTAGATGTACTTTTTCTGCTGTCAAAACATTCAACCAGAAGGCAATTCAAAAAAGACAGAATTACCCATATTTTTGATGTATAAGACACACCTCCCTCCCCCAAAAAGAGCGTGGAAATGTTGGTGCATCTTATACACCAAATGCAGCCATTTTTGGCCTCGAAGCCCCACCCCCATATTGTGTTTTTGCAAAAAATGGGCAAAAAACAGGGTGTTTTCCACAAAAACAGAGGCATTCTTCCTTTCCCATAGCCCCCTGAAGACTGCAGTGTTCCTGGGGGCTGGGGAGGATGAAAACATTTTTTATTATTTACATCTTTGAAATCTTGGTGCGTCTTATAGATCAGTGCATCTTATAGTCTGAAAAATATGGTAGTTCTAAAGCTGTGTGCATTTTATTAGTCATGCTTCCTCCTACAATTTTTTCATCATTCCAGAACAGAATCCATTCTTGACTTGCTGATACAAATACAGTTGAGATCAAAGGATTTAATATCATCCCCCCCCCCCTTAGGATAAGTTTTCTTTTATTTTAATTCCGGATGCTGTCAATTGAATTGTTGTTGTAATTTCTTGTTTGTTTTTTTCTTTCTTCTTGGGCCTACAATAAACAGTTGTTTTTAATTAAAAAACTGGTCACTTGTGTAGTTGATTTAAAAGTGATTTTATAAATTCCTCCATCAAAAATCCCATAGTTGCTTATTCAGCCTGTATTTCCTATCTCTCTCTATAAACCTTTCTCCACAACAGAAGGCTCACTCTGTACAGAGACTCAGACTTACTCCAGTTGGAGCCTGGTAAAACTTTATTTTTATAAAATCCACATGAAACCTAATTTGTCACCAGAAAAGATAGATTGCAAAAGCCAACGAATGGCTACAGATAAATACAAGCAAGAACCAGGGTTTCGACTTTCACTGATACATGGACTAATCCCTATAAAGTTTAACGAATTTACAATGTCCAATCAGCTCATCTAAATGTCTTGGATCTACTAAGACCTGAACTGATTGACATTACTTTGCCATCTTTCTTCTATTATTAAAACTTGCAATCAAGGAGGGAGGGGATTGGCTAGGAGGAAAACTCTTTCCTCAGATCCTCATAGCCGATCTACAACACTTACTAAGAATTCTAGCCAGGTACAATGACAGTGTAATCCAAAAAGAGCAGAGGAAGGGAAATCCATGCGCATGCGCTGGAAATGGCGGCGGTCTCCGAGGAGCGCTAGGAGACTGGGTGCGGTAGATGGGCTTATTAGAGGCTTCCGACCCTCCGTTTCATCTTGGAGGGTCGGGTTAGACCCCACAGGCTCCCGCCGCCTCCCGAGATGATTTTCGGGCATTTCGGGGGTGCGGCGGCGCCAGAGCCGATCGAGGAAGGTCGGCGTGGGTGCGGCGTGGGTGCGGCGTTGGCGGTGGCCTGAAGCGGCCGGCGCGGCCCGGAGGAGCTGGATGACCCGTCGGTGAAGCTGACCAGCTACGGTGACGCCCGGCAAGGAAGAGCAGCCAGCGTACCCGGTAGGAGAGTGGTTTCATCGGGATGGCTGGCAATTTTGCCTGGGTGTCTCGGCGGTCGGCTGGAGGGCTCGTCCAGCAAAAAACGCCGCGTCGGAGGGTTTTAAAACAACTTTTGGGAAGGTTAGTCCATGATGGAATCCAGGGCCTGTATGGCCTGAAGAAGCCTGGACCCCTAATATCCGGCCCAGCGGGGCCTGGAAGATCTGGAGGGGCCCAGTGGGGGCCTGGAAGACCTTGGGGCTCGGTGTGTCTTGGCTTGTGTGCCCCAGCGCGACCTGGAAGTCTTTTGGCGGTCCAGTTCGGCCCAGTTTGGCCTGTAAGACCTTGGGGCCCTGGTTGGTTTGACTCCCGTGGCCCATTCGCCCTATGGGGCTCGGAAGATCGTGGGACCCGGTGTGGCCTGGACTGGTATGGCTCACTGGGGTCTGAAAGTACTTGGGGCCCGGGTGTGCCGGCCTTCTGTGGCCCAATTGGCCCTGGGGGGCCCGGAAGATCTTGTACCCTTCTACAGCTTGGACTGAGGAGCTAACGGCCCGAAGAATACCATCATTCACCAGACTCTGGACGCTAACTGGACTAACGGGCTTTTTTAGATCTCAAGCCCTGGGCAAATATGGGCTTTTGATACTCTTTGCCCTCTTTGTGCCCTCTCTCCCTTCCCTTCTCCTCCGACGGACAATTTTAATCAAGCACCTCCTCCTATTTCTTTACCATCTGACTCTGGTTTTTAGCCTGTTTTAAATGTCTATGTATATTTAACACCTGTTTTTATCATCTTGCCTCCCCTGTCCATACGGATACCTGTCATGCCTTTGTACTCTAGAGGAGACCTCCTCCGCCTACGGGAGCTTCCTCTCTCGTGGGCATGGCCCCCTGTATTATCTCGGGCCCACCTCGATGACGGACTAATTGCTCCTGAGAGGTGGGCGAAGCGCAATCTGGGGGGGGGTTTATTTAAATTTTTAACTAAGCTTTTAGGGGGTTCCCGGGTGGGGGGTGGGGAAGGGGAGATTCTAATAGACCGGGACTTA
>JAPKID020002806.1:0-12929 GCA_026931265.2 Tropidonophis doriae
CCATGTGACACCTCTCCTGCGTGAGCTGCACTGGCTGCCTGTGGCTTTCCGGGTGCGCTTCAAGATATTAGTGACCATCTTTAAAAAGCTCCATGGCAAGGGATCTGGTTATCTGCAAGACTGCCTCCTGCTGCCAAATACCTCCCACCGACCAGTTCACTCCCACAGAGAGGGCCTCCTTAGGATGCCGTAGGCCAGACAATGTCAGCTGGTGACCTCCAGGGGGAGAGCCTTCTCTGTGGCAGCCCCTGCCCTCTGGAATGACCTACCCCCTGAATTACGTACGTTCCCAGACTTATGTCTCTTCCGTCGGGCCCTGAAGATATACCTATTTCATGCAGCCGGCCTGTCATAGCCTTGTTCTAACTGGGTTTTAGTATTGGTTTTAAATTACAGGCTAAATTATTTAATATATTTTAATATGTATTGTTACTTTTGGATTTTCTGTTTTTACTGCGGCTGTTCACCGCCCTGAGTCCCGAGAAGGAGAAGGGCGGTATATAAATTAAATCAAATAAATAAATAAATAAATAAATAAAATGCTTTATTTAGGATTTGTCACCATTAGAAAATTGCCAGTGATAGACTGACTCTCACAGAGCCTTCTGTATTTGTTTAGTAGGAAACACTTAGGAAAGATGTGCCATCTGCACTGATTTCTGTCCTTCTAGTCCTAGTTTCAAACTGTAATAGATTGAGATTCTTCTATTTCTACCTAATATACAAAACACAATCCATCAAAACAGGAAATCCTGCTCTCAAACAAATATTCTTTTCTACTACAATACCTAAATGCCAGATGCAGTGATGCCATTTACTAAAGGTTAGCTATCGATTCCTTATTCTGAGTAGTGGTTCCAAACTGAGAATGACTACACAAGGAACCATTCATTTCTTCAAATAACAAACAGGTGATACAGGGCCTAAAATGTTGGGCCATTTTCTTGTTACTGAGCTATCTCTTTGATTTGATGGCTCATCAATTTATTAGCCTTGAAATGAACTCTTTCTGTACTGTAATAAACAGTGAACCTTTGACAAGGTGGTATATAAACAGTAATTTTATGTAGCATGCATTAGAGATTTGGGATATAGAGGTAGTCTTTGCTTGCCAATGGTAATTGGGACTGGGAATTCTGTCACTAAGCAACATGATGCATCACATGATTGTCCTGTTTACAGTAGCAGTTTTGGCAGTCCCAGTTTGCTATCATTAGGTGAATTCCACACAGTTGCACCATCCCATGATCCTGCAATTGCAATTTGTGACGTTCTGCCAGTTTCTCCATTAACTTTGCTTGTCAGAACTCAGCTGCAAATGTCACAAATGGTGATCGTGTAATTTCAGGACTCTGTAATGTCATAGTTGTGAGCCAACCACCAGACACCTAAATCAGAATCATGTGTCCATGGGGATAGCAATAGCACTGAGACTTATGTACCATTTAACAGTGTTTTACAGCCTTCTCTAAGCAGTTTACAAAGTCAGCATATTGCCCCCAACAGTCCTCATTTTACTGATCTTAGAAGAATGGAAGGCTGAGTCAACCTTGAGCTGCTCAGAATTGAACTCCTGGAGTGAGCAGTGAGTTAGCTCTGCAGTACTGCATTCTAACCTCTGCGCCACCATAGATTCTGCAACATTTGTCATTATAAGGACCTATTAGAAGTACTCCTCATTCAGCACTATCATAACTTCAAACAATTGCTGAACACATGTTAAGCACGGCGTACCTGTTTTAAATATGTGATTTGTAAAGAAATGCATATAATAAAAGCTAATTCTGTTTTATGACCACAATCAGCTCAAGTTGTGATTGCAGAAACTGGCACAAAATATCACAAATCATGGCCTCATGACTATGGGGATGCTGCAGCCGGTCAAGTGGGGGCATGATATCTTACAATGACCATAATTGGTCTACAAGCTGTAAAATATCATTTCAAGGATGATCTAATTTCAAACGGCCATTAAACAGTCAGTTGTAAATTGAGGACTAACTGCAAAAGATTTCTGCCAGCTCCTAAACCTGGCAAGAAACATAAGCAGCCACTGAGTAAGCTATTCCTGTGTATATTTTGGATAGCTCTAGAAGACAAAATCCAATGTTCTGTTGAAGGATACTTGAAACTGTCTTGCTAAGATGTACTATAATTTAAAATATGACTCAAGAAAAGGGGAAAAACAGTTTCATCTATTGCTTTGTTGGAAACAAGCCGACAGCAAAAAAGAAAATAATATCATCACTTTGACTGTGTTCTGCTTTGTGTCTTATTATTGGCAACCTTATGGGCAACCTTGCCAGACATTTGAAGCTGTAAAAGGAATGATAACTGTCTCAGTTACAGGGACAAACAGTATAATAGGGGCCACTTGGTGCCACTAAAGTATTACAGTTCCAGTTTTTCCTACTCCCAATAACTTTCAGATGTATCAGAACTGTAAGTCCTTGACTGAGTAGATTCCCGATTCCAGATGCATGAACTAAATATTGTTACATATTTATAGTTTTCTGTTGCTTCCCCCATCATACATTATCATTAGAGTTCAATTTCTGCAGGTAAAGTGAATTACTAAGAGCCCCTGGTGGCACAGTGGTTAGAATGCAGTATTGCAGGCTGACTCTATCGACTGCCAGCAGTTTGATCCTGACCGGCTCAAGGTTGACTCAGCCTTCCAGTCTACCAAGGCTGGTAAAACAACGAGCCAGATTGTTAAGGGGAAGGGTGTGTGTGAAATGCTAACTCTGTAAACCACTTAGCTTTAAATCACTATGAAGTGGTTTATATAAATTTAAATGCTATTGCTATTAGATAAAAGCTTTAGAGTCAAGAAGAATTCAACCAAATATTTCGTTGTTTAGCCTTCCATCAGGCTGATAATGACTTTTTACACACCGCTTTCAAAACAAAAACAGAAAATAATTACTTGATAGTAAAAATAACACGTTGCAGAGCATATTGCTGTAATATCACATTATCGTTGTTTTCCTCACTAATCAGGATTAATCCAACAACCTCCTTATCTAATCTCAACCTAGTAATGGCACAGACTAGCAACCTATTTTCTATGCTAGCACTTTATGCTTTCCTAACAAAAATTCTATTACTAATAAAGACAATTCTGTGACACAAAATTCCTGGAACCAAATAGAGAGAAATGTTCATGATTAATAGGGATGTTAAGAATTCAGCAAGGTACTTATGGTTCTTTAAAAAAATGATACAATCATGCTGCCCTTTATAATATGTAGAGAGTGATGTCCCCATTAAATCATTGATGATACATTCTCACTAATCAGACCACCATGCTTCAACTTGATTACATGTGGCATGAAAGTTATGGATTCGCAATCTAGCTCCTTCACAAAAAGACTGGGTCTGATTAGTCCAAGAACAAAATACCACAGCATATGGATCTATCAAGGGAGAGCAGGAGCATCAGACATAGAAAAGAGCAACTAGCAACTTAACTTACAGTACTTACTTATTTAATAGTATCAAGTAAAAAATTATATTTCCCCCCACCGTAATCTAGCATTCCCAACATTTTACAAATACAAAGAAGCCCCAATACAAGCAAATCGTAAAACTACAAAGGTACAGAAAAAATAGAAATGTTATAAAGCATAAAATGCCAAATACAAACGCATCATGATCTAAATGCCCTCCAGGACAACTTGATCTTCAGCCTCTTCCCAAAGGTGGCCAAGATAGGAATACATCTAACATCAATTCCAAAGAATTGGCACCCATACCAACCCCCCCCCCAAATAAATCCCACAATGCTTTAAGTGATAGTCTTCCTAACTTCCCAAATGTCAGTTTCTCCTGTTGGATGAAAAATCTGGTCCAGTTCCAAGCTAAGAGAAAGGCACTGGGAACAAAATGGAGGTTGACTGACTGCAAGGAAAGAAAGTTTATTTATGAGCAGAACCAACAACAGTATGTAGTTCTGGGACAGCTGACAAATGGATTTGTATAGGTTTCTGAGATGCTGTTAGGGGATTGTGCAATAGCCGATATACTCCTATGGGGTTGTGCGATATATTCTTCTACTATTCTTCTACTATTCTAATGATGGTGGGATAATCCTATGAAGTCCTAAAAGTCATGTCCTGACTTTTTTAATCCCATCAGCTGGAACTGAAGATGTTTTGTTTGTGAATAGATTGGTCCAGTCTTTCTTAATGGGCACGAAATATCCATCTTCACACATCTGTTGGAGGCTGTTTCACTATGCAGGAAGAGTGGAGCTGCTTTCTGACTTTAAGAGCATGTTTCTCCATTTCTTCTTTGGGAAAATATAATATTCCGTCTCTTTTAACATTCCCCAAAATATTTCATTCTGGGGGGCGGGGGTGGCTTCCTACCCTCCTGACACATATAATGGCAGGGTTGACTTCACTGGGGAAATTAAATTTATAGGTAGCCTGGCATTAAGCCATACACACCTGTTTACAGTAGAGCTTGCTTTCTCTTTTGAGGTAACTATCCATATGGTCTAGTAGATAAATGGCAAACACACATTCTGTAGAAAACCAATTTCCCACATTTCTATAGAAAACCAAGGTTTTACCTGCAAAGATTCAGGAGGGAATAATCAGAGCAGAGAAAAGAGAGTAGTTTTACTTAATAATTGGAACATTATTATAACATCTGAAAGTCCTTCTTGCAGTTTTGCCTGCTGGGTCTTTGATCAATAATATATTTATATGAAAGGAAAAATGGGAAGGGAGACTGGAGGGAGAAGGGTCCCTCCAAAATTGCTCTCCTTTGGGGTAATTGGGATATTTACTCTCAGGAAAGCAGACTTAGGGGACTGCAAATAGGTTAAGCAAGATATGTTCAAAGGACCTCACCTTGGCATCAGATGGGAGAGTACATAGTAAGAAAAGAGACACTTTTCTTAGGGAAAAAAGGTAAATTCACTCTTAAAATACAAATGCGAGCTTTGTTACAGCAGACATGAAATGTGTAGAATCTTGGCCACATCTTCTGTCCAATTGGATTGGATGAGACTCCATCTTTCCCAGAGGTTGCTTCTGAATGTTTGGTATGATAGAGTAGAAAAATAAGTATGTTCATGCTGAGCAAAAAAGAGTTATGTTACTTAAATATAAATTTAAATCTACTTTAAAGTAGTTTACTGATGCCCTTGGTCCACTCAAACCTTTCCTAATGGTGGAAAACATTTCTCAATATGTCTCCCTGATAGAGGCCTCTGCCTGAAAAATGTGTCTTTTTGAGATAAAATGGAGGTAAGTATCCTTTTAGTGTTTGCATGGCATACTTACTGGGATGGGAGCAGGATAGAAAATTGATGTAATGGGTGAAAAGATGTTGAAAAGTAGGTGAGGGAATTACACATTTAGATATACCCAAGATTTCAAATGAGAAAGGACGAAATTATCTCATTCAGGAATGCCTTTAAGTGGAGAAAAATAACAAGTTTTAGGAAGATTAGAATAATCTCAGGAAAATTTTAGTTATACCAATATAATCATGAAAGAAATATAATAGAGGAAAATGAGCTTTGAAAAAATGGACAGCGTATATGGAAAGGAGATGCAATATCTCATGCATTTTATTGAATCAGTATGCAATTTTTTCACTTAGAAAAGTTTGGCTTAACATTTTTGACTCTGTAGACCAGGGGTCTCCAACCTTGGCAGCCAGCTGGCGAATTCTGGAGTTAAAGTCCACCAGGCTTACAGTTGCCAAGGTTGGAGACCCCTGCTGTAGTCCACGTCAGAATATGGAATGTATTAAGAATATGGAATATGTTGTTAGACAATAGGAGAGATTTATGTTCAAAGCTAACCTCAGTTATAAAATATATTTTTGACCAGTCCTTCTCTTCTTGATCTTTAATCTCTTTTAATGGTGTCTTAGAGCTTCATTCTATGACGTTAGAAGGACATGAGAAGATTCCTCCTTCAGGGACATCTAGTGTGCCTTGAATCCACAACAGAAGGTAATTTTTCTTTCTAAACAGTCTGCAAAACTTCTCTTCTCGGAACAAAGGTGTGAGAGTAGATTCAGCCTAACCCTGCCAAGACCTCAATTATTCAGGGAGCAAAACTGACAAACGTTGACTGAATCTCATGTTTATTTCTGAACCTATTTGATAAAGGCATCATTTGCGATAATTCAAATCCTTCACTCTGAATTAAGAAAAAAGGGAAGGGAAGGGAAGGGAAGGGAAGGAAAGGGAGACATGTCAAGAACAATTTCTAATAAGCAGCTTGTTCAAGTGTTAAGCTAAGGTGTCTTCACTTCCTTCATATGAAAGAGGAGTTTTTTTAAAAAAAAAAGTTGCATTAACAAAATTAAATTTATGTTAGAATTATCCTTGCATTATTAAAAATGTATCTGCTGCATCACTCAGACTTAAAATGTTGCTGGCATAGAAATGGAAAATACCAGTCTTTCAAATCTTGCCAAGAAATCTTTGCAATTTAGATCTGTTCTAAATTGTTCACTATTTATTCATCCAATAGAAAAAGTTGTCCCATTTCCCCATTAATTACTTATTTGACTTTGCTCAGTATCCAATTAAAATAGAATTTGGCAACTTCCAAAGCCTAAACCACATACAGCCCTTAAACAAATCCAGTGTGGCCTGGAGTCTGCCACTGACTCAAACAAAAATCAAGGCAGGATAAAGGCAATATCATCTTTGCTCAAACCAGAAGAGAATAGCTCCCTAAAAATTAAGACTTTTTCATGCTTCCAAAAAAATCCTCTGCCCAAAAGAGAAATATTGATCATGTATATTTCCTCACTAAAATGGCATCCTAGTGTTATATAAATATGTGTTTTCTTCCATCTGACTCTAGGAGGCAGTATTCATCTCCATTTCCTGGCAGAGGGAGCCAAAGTTGTCCAAAGATGCTTCTGTGGTCAAGTGATCAGCATGGCTATACACCTAGGCGCACAGAACATTGCTACCTTCCATCAAAGTGATACCTATTTATCTACTTGTAGTTGCATGCTGGGGCAAGAACGGGAGCTCCTCCTGCAACAGGGTACTTGAATCTCAAACTGCCAATCTTCCTGTCAACAAGCCCAGTGTCTTAACCACTAGGCCACCATGCCCTCTCTTATACAGGCTACCATTCCATTAATGTTTCAGAAATCCTCATAATTCAAGTAAAAGTTTCCCAAACCAGTTTGAAAACTGATTTTAAAAAGTAGAAAAAGGCCATCCTGGTTATATGCTGCACTTCAGCATCCGTTTAAATAAAAAAAGAGAGTGCCCTATTAAATCATTCATTAAATCAATCGTATCAATCCAACACATAAAACTTTGAGGAAATCCAAAATAAATGCAACTCACCTTAAAAAACATTTTAAAAACTTTTCTCCGAATTCAGAAAAAGAGCATGCCAGAAAAACATGTTATAATCTATTAGCCCCCATAGCTAGTAAAGCCTTAGGATCCAGCTGTGTCAAAGAAGTAGGCCTGTAATTAGAACACAGAAGAATCCAGGCCCAGCTTAGAAATACCTATCATGGAAGAAGAAACTGAGCTCAGCACTTTATTGAACAAAGTATTGTTGAACTCAAAATTACAGACAAAGTGAAATATTATTAAAGAAAAGCATAAGTTTAAATTGAAAATGAGAGTACAATGTGAAGTAGCAGGATTGGATCATTATTAGCTGCTATATTTAGGAGTTCCAGGGCTTGCTAGTACAGTAACCGGTTCCTGTTTATAGCTGGTTTGGGAAAGCCCTGATTTGATCAGGAAAGGAAAAAATAGCAGTAGAAATTATTTGCCTTGATCCAATCTAAGATGCAAGGACGTGAATAGAAAATAACGTCTCTCTTCTGCCTTTTGGCTCATCTTTCAATGTTGCGCTCTCTTGCATTGTACTATTTCCCTAGTGCCTGGGGAAGCAAGGTGATAAAAAAAATTACAAAACAAGTTTAAGACGGTTGTTCCATCCGACTACCTCCTTAAAGATGAAGTTATTTATTGCTACAGCTCCTGAAAGAATATGAAAAAGTAACTGTCAATAAAATACCTCTGGAGGGAAAAAGCTGGTAGAAACAGGAACTTTAAAAAATATGATTGCTCAGCAGACAGAGCACAGCAAAAGTTGACACAGCTACTCTCTGGCAGGAGTTTTCCTTCCTCTCAAAGAAAGAAATTTTAAAAAGGGAAACAATCTTAAACATCAGGGAGCAATATGAAACGGGCCCATCCCCTTCCTCTTTGCCCACTTGCCCCTTCACCAAAATGGCAGGCAACTGTTTTTTGCTGAAGGACAGAAACAGATGACACTGCCTTCTATTACTTTTTTTGCTCCGCTTCAAAGGGATCTGAACCTGTGTTCCTCTGCTTGTCTCCTGAACAATGTTTTTCTTGTCTATTTGGGGCAGAGCTCTTTGGTTGGTTGTCCGCTAATTACTGTCAATAAAAGCAATTCTCTGGCCATTTTACTGCGTATGCAACACCTCTTCAACTGAGTCAATGCTTACTGCAGTGACAGATTTCGGTGAATCCAGATGCATCAAACCTGGCCCTGTTTTCTTTTTAGGAAATATGTTCAAAGATCCGGGACGGGCAACTATGGCAACTTTATGATCTGTGAACTTCAATTCCCAGAATTGTATGCTGGCTCATGGAAGTTACCATAGTTTCCCACCTCTGTCCAAGACCATCCTTTGATGCATCAGTTTGCACAAAGACTGATAAGTTTATATCAAAATAATGATCACTGCCTGATTCAACTGTTGTTTAACAACATCAAAAGGCTTTTAATGCATTGGAAGACCTTGAAACGCTTTTCCCCCCAACAAATTCCACAATGATGCTGCTATTTTTGGCTTTCTGGGAATACATTGGGAGAAATATTGTACTGAGTCAAGAAATATAAGGACACCTTATGTCCCATGTCCCTTATGGATTTCATTTTCTCCTCATCAGGCCTATAGCAATCAGTATATGGCCTATATATTTAACAGATTTAACATATTAACAGAGTTGGAAGGGACCTTGCAGGTCATCTAGTCCAACCTTCTGCCCAAGCAGGAGACCCTACATCAGCCTCTACCTAGGATGGAACTCACATGCTCCTGATTGGGAGCCAACAGCTCCACCTCTAGGTCACAGCAGCAGATAATATTTAACAGAGACTACTTTAAATTGGATCTTAAAGTCTATTAAATTTAATATTTTTACCACACACAGTCTTTATTACCTGACGGAAAATCTGATCATGCTCTTTGGGAATCTTTGCTGCAAAAAAAATACCATCACGTATCATATATATTTATATCCCATTTATATGGCCAAATGCTTCCTTATTTTTGTTGTTTTTGTTGAAATACTTCACTAGAAGGCTAGCTCAAATGGAAGATGATGGATACAAAACCTTCCCGAAGGAGATATTAGTGTGCATAGCCATGAGGTATCTTCATCTAATTTTACCTGCCAATATCTATCTTTCTTATCAAGGATAAGTATCATTGTTCCTGCCAAATGACCCCAACTTGTAGAAATGGTATAATTCTGTCTACACACAGCCTTATTTAGATCATGAGAATCCAAACATGATACTAACCTAATCTGGGAGTTCTATGATTCTCGATATTATTTCCGCTTTAAATAGTGTCTTTTACTCTATCCAGTATAAGAAATGGAACTTTTCTACAAATATGTATAAGAGGACTAACTACCAGATCAATGTGAATTCAATGAGACCTTTCAAGTTCACCTAAGAGCTCAAAAATAGGAGTTATTGTTTATATCAAAATAAACAACAACTAATTGATGTTGATTAATAGTTTGGCTATATTCATCATATCAATCACCTGAACAAGATGTAAAAGTTTTCATGCTGCAATATTCTCAATATTGAAATTGATGAATAATCTATTACATAAAATAACAGTTTTCTTTTTTCTTTGCAACCTAACATTCTGAAAGAATGCTTCTTAAGACATAAATAGGGTTTCTTCCATACCAATAAGACACTCCTCTTGGTTAGTATGTTTTTGCCTGGAAGTTCACAAAAAATTTTAAATAGTGAGACATTTATCTCTGTCCCAATCTCCAATTTAAATTTCACTCCAAGCGCTTTTTTAATCACATCAGCATAAATGTCCTACAGCGTGAATAGGGGTGTTGCACGAATTCTGCAAACAACAAACTCAGTCATGAATTTGATATTTCTTTTGTTCTTTACGCACAGTTGAAATCTGGCTTCTATACATTTTAACGAAACAATTTCTCATGCCACAAGTCTTTCCAAATGAAGGACAGCACCAAGGCTGATACACTGTTCCATCAAAAGAGCACGAGTTTTATTTCCTCTTAGATGTTAAATTCAGTTTCAGGCACACATACTGAGGCTTTATGATATCCCTTCTTTTGCAGCATATACTGTATACAAGTCATGAAGTAACTGCCATGCCCTGTAGTTGTGCTTTAGTTAGTTCTGCTACAGGACGTATATCAATGTTTCTTTTTTCAAAGTAAGGTCAAGCTTCCTTAAATGTTTTTCCTTTATTTGATCATCTAGTACCCTAAATACAGTCTGCTCTCTTACTTGAGTCATTAACGCAAGCCAAACTCTCAACAATATGTCTAAAAGTCTGAAATAATAATAAATAACAGAAAGGCCACAATAAAGTTAGGCGAGGAGGCCTTGAAATAGCTGTATGGTTACTGAATGGCTGTGCTTTCCTGGTGATTGTACTGTATGGCTTTTAATAATATAACTCTTTTTAAGGCTTAATATTGTCTGTGGGTCTGTTTTATTTTTTATTCTTGTTCCTGTTTATATTTTAATTGCGAGCCGCCCAGAGTCACAAAGGTCAGATGGGTACCTGACCTTTGGCATGTCAAATTTTTCAACCTTCAATTTCCAAACATTAGGGGTGCTCAAAGGTTGTGGCATGTCTTGGGGATTGTAAAGATATTTTGGTTAGTTTAATATCATTTAGACAGGTTTGGTAAGTAACTACATCAATATCATAACTTTTTAAAGTTTTGTTTGTTTCAGTTGGGCAGCTACATGAATTAACTAAATAAATAAATAATAAAAGGTTCAAACACAGCATTTCAGTGAAGTTTATATCCTAAACTTCAAAAGAATATATTCAATATCTTCGGGGCCTGCAACATAAATATCTGAAGCCTCTTCCCCCGCGTACTGTAGCGAAATGGCATTTTGACATGTCTTAGAAGCGTTGTCTGCTCCAAATGCATCTAAGTACAATCAAAAACTATTCTGAGGTAAAGTTCCCTGTAGTATTAATGGAGCATGGGCCCTAAGTAAATCCATACTCACAAAATCTGAGATCATTTTAGGTCTATCACTTGCAGGAACCAACAAAGGCTGAGTGACTGCAGAAGATTCTGTAGGCTTCTGGCACAGAAATAGTTACAATGGTTTCTATATTGGATGGGTTGTCAGAATTGCACTAATAAATTGGTGAATCTGAATTGCTAATACTTACGCATAGCTATAGCTAAAGGAACAACAACTTAGTTTACAAACCTGGAGAACAGGTACACAGACCGTTTGCAAGGAAGCATTAGCAGCTTCAGGTCACGTTGGGTAATTGAGGAGTAAATGATTATTTAAAGCAAGCTTTCCCTGTTTCTCTAAAAAGAAGTTCTCCTCTAGCATTTCTCTTTGGACCGGATGATTATTTAACTATAGCAAATTCAAGGTAATAAACATTCTGGCAGAATAAGCAAGGCAGTAATTTTGAGAAATTGAGGTTTCAGGATGCTGGCCCTTGCTTTTTTGGATTCCCATTAATGAATCTTAATGCGCTGTGAACCTCATTAGCAAAAACAGGTTTAAAAGCTCCCTTGGATTGTGCTTAGTCATCGTTCAGTCTGTGTGCCCTAGAGTCAGAGATGCCAGCTTTTGAGCTGTTGCTCTTTCAAAAAGGGAAGATGCCAGCCTTTTTCCTCAATCTTGTTGGCTGGATGTCTTCGGAAGGCTTTCAGATCAACTGCTTCTGGGAATAGGTCACATCCAGAACAATTCTATTTTTATCAGAATTATTACTTTTTCCTTAAGAAGCACAACACATATCCCCAACTGATGGAGTAGACAGTTAAATGGAACAGACAGTTAAATGGAACAGAGAGTTAAATATGTACAAACGTTTTCACTTACAAATAAATATATCTATACAGATATATCTATATCTATGTTATTTATATCTATATCTACAGTATCTCTGTCTTATTTCCAGATATAGGGGTAGGGGTAGGTGGGTAGGTAGGTAGGTAGGTAGATATTCATCGACTAAGTTTAATTTAGGATGGCAAACCTATGAAACCTACTAGACATTAGGACTCATTCTGCTTTTGGGACAAAAGATCATTCATTCATTCATTCATTCATTCATTCATTCATTCATTCATTCATTCATTCATTTATGTTGAGAATTCAAAGTGAAACAAATCTATCTCTTTTCTCTATATGTTTTTCCATGATGTCTCCTTCATTTTGTTTTTCTTCTTTTCCCCTTCTCTTTTCTTGTGGGGAGGGGGGTGTAACAAAATGTGTTTTTTGTTGTTGTTTAATTTATTCACCATTAATTTAAAGAGTACCTGAATGAGAAGAATCACTTCCCTTTTTTCCAAAGAGATCTCTCCTTCCATAATTTGGTAGCATCATATACTATATACCCCAAGGTTGATTATATATTGCATTATTTTTTATAACTCAGAGGAGTATTTTTCTAGTTATTGTTCAGTTTTGCCTCCTCCCCTTGCTAGCTTTCATTCTGCTGTGATCTTCTGATGCTGATGATACTCAGCTGTACATCTCTACCCCGAACCACCCCAATGATGCCATGGAGGTGATGTCCCGATGTCTGGAGGCCGTGCGGATCTGGATGGGCAGCAACAAACTCAAACTCAACCCATCCAAGACTGAGTGGCTGTGGTT
>JAPKID020002807.1:0-12929 GCA_026931265.2 Tropidonophis doriae
TTGAGGTAAATCGGTCCAGTAGTTTTTGAGATTAGTGGATTTGTACAAACTATTTTACATTTTTATTTATATAGATACAGGCACTCAATCTGTGTTTGATCAACATTCTATGTAAGATTGATTTAATACTAGAGCTACTGCTGTTGGGCTGTCTGGATCCTTGGGTTGTCTGGATCTAATAGGCTGCTGATTTTAGGATACATTTTCCATCACAGCACATTTAAAAAAATTGTTTGGTGTATCTTTGTAATTAAATCAACAAACAGGTTAATTTGAATTTGAATTTTATTACATTTATATAGTGCCCATCTCCCTGGGGGGACTCAGGGTGGTGCACAGGAGATAATAAAAGTGATAGCAAAATACAGTAGAAATATTAAAAATAAATTAAATTTAAACCTGTGCTAAAATTACGATTAAGAACCCTTGCTAAAATCTCATTTAAAATTATGCCAGGCCAGCCGCATAAAATAAGTGTGTTTTTAATGTCCTGCGGAAGAGACGCAGGTCCGTGATTGTATGAAGGTCGGGGGGCAGGTCATTTCAGAGGGCAGGAGCTGCCACAGAGAAGGCTCTCCCCCTGGGAGTCGCCAGCTGGCATTGTCCAGCAGACAGTACCCTGAGGAGGCCCTCCCTGTGGGAGCAGACAGGTCGAAGGGAGGTATGTGGTAGGAGATGGTCCCACAAGAAGCCAGGTCCCATGCCATGGAGCTCTTTAAAGATGGTTACTAACACCTTGAAGCGCATCCGGAAGGCCACAGGCAGCCAGTGCAGCTCACGCAGGAGGGGTGTTACATGGGAGTATCTTGAGACTCTCAAAATCCCCCGCGCGGCCGCATTCTGAACTAGATGTAGCCTCCGAGTGCACCTCAAGGGAAACCCCATGTAGAGAGTGTTACAGTAGTCCAGGCGGGAGATCACGAGGGCTTGAGTGACTGCGTAGGGTGCCACGATCTAGAAAGGGGCGCAACTGACGTATCAGGTAAACCTGATAGAAGGCCCCCCTGGCCACGGCTGTCAGATGGTCATCCAAAGACAGCTGAGAATCCAGGAGGACGCCCAAGTTGCGTGCCCTCTCTGCGGGAGCTAATAACTCACTCCCGATAGCCAGAGATGGAGCCAACTGGCTATATCGTGGGGCTGGAATTCCACAGACCTAAAAGAAAATGTTTTGTTTTTACGTTCACTTTAAAAGCCTTCTGTATCAAAATTTGAATCTTATTTCAGTATTTCTTTGTTTTGTCATAGGTCCACCTATGAGCCTGTGAAGAAATAGAGTGGTTCTCCAACTTTTATTGCAAATCAAAAGAAATTACCTTTTCACATGTACCTAGTATGACCTTCCGTTCAGAACAATAAAGATAGTCCTCAACTTACCATTCATTTAGTGACCGTTCAAAGTTATAATGGCACTGAAAAAAGTGACTTATGACCATTTTTCATATTTATGACCTTTATAGCATCGCTATGGTCATGTTATCAACATTCAGATGCTTGACAACTGGTTTATATTTATGACAGTGGCAGTGTCCTGGTATCTTGTGGTCACTTTTTGCAACCTTCTGACAAGCCAAGTCAATGGGGAAGCCAAAGTCACTTAACAACTGTCTTACTAATTTAACAATTGCAGTGATTCACTTAACAACTGTGGCAAAAAAGGTGGTAAAATGGGGTGAAATTCACTTAATCAATGTTTTACTTAGCAATACTGAGTCATTTTGGACTCAATTGTGATCATAAGTCAAGAACTATCTGTATCAGTTGATTTTTCCTTAAATGACTCAACATATTAAATCTGCTAAAAGTTAAGGAAAGAAAAAGAGCTGACTTCTTGAAATTTTATCATAACTATTTACAGAATTATTAAAGTCTACCAAGTTATTAGCAAACAGAAATTACAAGATTGGACTTTTTGGTTGTCATGGATCAAAATACTATTCCTATAGAACATTTTTAAGTGGACATGCTTATTCCTCTACATCTATACAAAATTATGGAGAAGGAAACAGAAAATAACATACTTGGAAAATAAATGGTATGATATGTATTAATCAGCAGACCAACTCAAGAAATAAATAATCAAGATGGTATATTGAATGGAAGCAGAGAGACCCTCAAGGACCTATCAGCCCTACTGAGGGAATAAGATTAATGCTCAGTTTCAATTCACTTCAAAGGAAGATTGTTCGTAAAATAAAAGGTAGGACCATTGCCCCCTCCATGGGCTGTCTAGCATTCAAGATTTCCATTCATTCTGAGAGATCTAGGGTTAATACCCCTGTAATTTGACAGGCATTAAGCTGGGGCCTTGCACAGGCTTTAGATGTGAAAACAATCAGCCATGCACTGAGGGCATTACTCCCCCAGCCTATAGAGTATGGAGAAATTCCTGCCATTCCTCGGAGGGTGAGGGGCTTCAGACAGGATGACCTCTTTTTGTTCAGTTCCAGCTCTGCTCAACCAAGGAATAACTTCCAGACTATTTCTGAGTTCCCTCTATGAAATGCATTGTAATGTTCTGAAAAAGAGATTCTGGATGTTAGCAGAGCACTGAATTATGTCTTTTTTCTCCCAAAAGAAAACTGTATAGGATAGAAAGGAGGAAAAAAAACAACCCAGAAATGAAAGGAGTGAAACCCAACATTCAGTTATCCACTTAGCATTTATTTTGATGCTATTATGCTTATGTGCAGTTGCAATTAAAAGCTAATTATTCAGTAAGAATACCTTGTTGCATATACATCTACAGATTTTTGTTTTTGACATGATGATATATAAAATCAATTTTCTTTTTTTACAAAATTAAAAAAAAATGGACACTGATAACAGCTTTTAAGGAACACCATGAACCAGCCTCCTCAGATGTATTAGATTACTGATCAACCTAATTAAAGATGATGAAAACTGTAGTGCAGAATTATATCAGGCCAGGGAAAGCTGCTTTAGGCTACCTCCCACCCAAGGAAGCCAGGTTGTGTCCTACTCTCAGCGTTCTTGGCAGATTAGCCATATTTTTTAAAACCCTGAAATGTATAGTCAAGACAAATTATACCATACTATGTCATAAGCATATGAGAGGAATATACCTTTTTAAAGTACAGAATATAGGATTACTAAAACAAGCAATCTTGACTTTGTGGCTTTTGCAAATCCCTTAAAACAGTTCTTTCAATAGATTTGGGAATCCCCTTGAAAGAGGGATCTTGTGCCTTGGTTGCATCATGTGTAACATCTTGAAATAGTCCCCTCATTTTGTGTAAGATGGACGGTCACAAAAATTTGATACATACATACATACATACATACATACATACATACATACATACATACATACTGTATATACAGACATACATACAGTCTAACTAATAAGCTATCAGTTCTTAGAGGAATGGAGTACAGATGGATTTTTCTGTGGACAAACTTTATTACATTTTATAGACAGAGTTTTCATGTTACAGGAAACTACAGAAAAAATGTTGCCATCTATTGGCATTAAATAAACAAACAAGCATCCTAAGGACTTCTTCTAAAGTCTGAAGCATGTTACATTAATCAGGATATATAGGCCCTAAAACTGGACTTCTAATTCATACATTTTTTTTCTGGATCCAATAGAGTTATAGAGCTCACTACCATTTATATACTATGATTTCAGAACATATATTTTCATCGATCATAAAAGCTACTACAACATTTCTAAGGCACCTGGCTAAAAACCAGGAGACCATGAGTTCCTGTCCTGCCTTAGGCATGGGAACCTGCTGAATGACTTTGGGCCAGTCACCTTCTCTCAGTCCAACCCACCTTAAGAATAGTTTTTGTGGGGAAAACAGAGAGGAAGGACTTTAAGATAAGTTTACTGTCTTGAGTTGTTTATAAAAATAATACAGATGGGATATAAATAAATAAAACATTGCTTTATGTTAATATTTAGCACAACAGCCAGCTTATAAAAATAATATGGTCAAAAAGGTCTTGAGAGGACAATGTGCTGTGGAAACACTATACCACAGTGGAATCAATTGAGCAATTAGACAACATCTGCTCACATTTGCATGTTTTTGAACTGCTTAGGTTGAGAGAAGCTGGGGCAAGTAATGGGAATTCATCCCATCATACAGCACTCATGTCTCGAACCTATAATCTCAGCATCTTTAACCACTAAGCTGTTGCCCCCACCCCCCAGATGATACCTAGATAGTAGCAAAGAACAATCATTTTCTAGTTTTTACTGTCACCTAATAGTTAGTTAGAGTATTGTAGCTCTGATATAGAATCCTGCACAGTACACTAACTGGAGTTCAGGCAATTGTGAAAACAGACTTCGTTTGCACAGATAGATATATGTTTGGGTTAAAAACAAAAGAATTTATGTAGGTGCAAATATACTTAGAGCAATTTACTTGAAAGTTATTTTACTGGCTTTTTTATTACAAACAGAAAAATCTCCCAAAGTCAACTTCTTTACAAGCTCACATTCAGTTGACAACATAGTTGACTTAATTATTTTTGGTCTGATATAGAGTAGAGGTAGTCCTTGGCTTGCAAGCATAATGGAGCTCAACATTTATGTTGCTAAGCAAGACAGTTGTTAAGTGGGTTGTGCCTCATTTTATGACCTTTTCCCATAATTGTTAACAAATCACTGCAGTTGTTAAGTGAATGTGGTTTTTCCAATTGACTCTGTCAGAAGCCAGCTGGGAAGGTTACAAATGGTATCACAGGATCCCAGGACAGAGCAACTATAATAACTATGTGCCAGTTGTCAAGCACCCGAATTTTGATCATTTGACTATGGGGAGGATGCAATTGTTGTAAGTATGAAAACTACTCATGTTACTTTTTTTAGTGACATTGTGACTTTAAAAGGTCACTAAATGAATGGTTCTAAATCAATGCCCCCCCACTTCTAATTATACATAGCTGTGACAATACGGTTCCATCTGTTTTGTTTCTGTGAAATATACATTTCAGAGCAGTACATTTTAGAAGCAGTTTTCTACAGTTGAGGGATGTACTCTATGTCCATGATTATCATCTACTGATATCATCAGTCATTATAGATATGCATTTTTCTGGCTTTGTGCAAGGAATTCAGCATTCTTGAGAAAACATGCCATATAGGAAAACACAAATGAAAGGCAGAATGTTTGAGCCATCTGAGAGCTTGGCTGACAGTTGTGAGAAGGAACTGTAACATCTTTTACATTGGCACTGATAAGGAGATTCCAAAGGATCTGTGTTATTACTCCTTCGTGCATCTCCTCTTCAAATATACACAAGAACGCAGCTTGTTTAATCTTTAGATAAGGATTGGATAAATGATTCTGTTTAGCTTTGAGAGGAAAGAATTGTGGATTGTTTCTCCAATGGGAACACTTCTACTTAGGGAGATTACCATATTATAAATTAGCATTTTTCATTTGCAGATGACATTAAATTGGCAGGAATAGCCGAAACTCTAGATGACAGGCTCAAGATCCAAATGGATTTTAACAAACTTGGACACTGAGCCCTATCTCACAAAATGAAATTCAATGTAGAGAAAAGTATATTGTTACCAATGTTCCATCTAATTTTTTTTCAGTGTGTGCAGAAAAGTAGTGTTTGAGTGGCACATTTTCATGCCTGAGCACCTGAATTTTTTTCACAATGTTATCCAAGACAACGAAATCTGTGTTATTTATGTTTATTCAAAGTACCCGCTTAATTAAAAGTGTTGTATAATATCAGTATCACTTATAATACTGCAAGTCTGCAATATTAAAATACTTGTATAGTGTTTATGGTGTTTATGGCCATGGGGATACTGCAATGATCATAAGTGTGAAGAACAGCCATAAGTCACTTTTTTCAGTTATGATGTAACTTCAGTCATTAAGTGAACTGTTGTAAGTTGAGGACTACATGTATTCATCTTGCACAATCCTACCAGATAAAACAAAACTGTAAACTAATTCCATCTTTGGCTTGGACCTGTGTATGCTACACATTTGTAAAAATAGGAATGAGACTTTATGCAAAATTATATAAACGTTTATTTTGCAGGCAGATTTAACAGTACAGAGTCACTTATGAGATGGGCAGCATAGAAAAAAAAATATTTTTTCCATCCAAAATCCACCAAGCTGAGGTTTATTAATTTAAGAAAATGCAGATAGCCCATTATTTCAGTAGTGACAGATAAAAGCTAGAGGCAGATTACCCAGTTATGAGATGCAGATAAAATACCTGCTAAATACAGCTAAATAAGAAGCTGCTAAATAATAACCCCACCCTTAAAGAAAATAGCACTCTTGTATGTAATTTCCTACCATAGATGTGTTAAGGCTGTTTGTGTCATCTCTCTAAACTAGCACTCATGAGAATGGAAATCTATTACCGATCACAGGCAATTTAGCACAAGAGACCATGCAGGTTAAGTACACAGAAGAACACATTAAAAATTATTAACCTGAATGTATAATGGGGGTGTTCAACCTTGACAACTTTAAGACTTGTGGACTTCAGTTCCCAGAATTCTCCAGCCAGCATGGGATGAAGAACAATAACTTAGAGCCAAAGAAGTGATTCTCTAGGAAAGAATGGATTTATAAAATACACAGGAGAATGTTTACTCAGCCTAAATGCATTCCTTTCATTTTCTTGATCTTGTAATGATTAATTAATGAGTAAGTGGAAAGTAAAAAAATTAATGCATTTGGGAAGTATTTCTCATGGATTGTAGTACCTACTCTCAAACCTAACATCTCCCTGCTAATTTGTTGAGTCATTGCATATTAATTAAAATCTAAATGCATAATTGTATTAATTCTAAAAATCCAATTCAACTCCTAGTGACCATACTAAAATATGGTTTTCTTGGCTACTATATGAAAACTGTTTGCTACTATCTTTTTGAGATTTTTTTTCCAGCTTCCCAATTTAACCCTCAGCAGCCCCAATGAGAAAATGTTGAGCTATTGTCCTGCAACTATTTGCAATACATCTTCTGCAAAATTATTAATATTCACAATATTTGGCAAGCTCCCTTAGGAATGTTCATTCTCCTTCCAGATGAGCTTTGTACTGCCTTGAAATATCCAGACTTGTTTATGGCATCTGTGGAATATTATGGGGTGTCAATGTTTTCCGTTAATCTCCGAGTTTTTTAAATCACTATTTAAATCGGATCTTGGCATTAGATGGCGCCACTGCCTTCCCCTTGAATATTCCCTTTGAGATTCCCAGGCCGTTCTAAGAGCATCTCACTGAGGGATGAAAAAGGGTGGGCTCCGATTACGCTATAATAAAACGCTGCTTTCTCACAAAATGTATGTTTGCGTGGAGTAACAATTAGAGTAGCTACGGCACCATGATAACGTCCGATAAGTATTTCATCTCACTGAAATTCTCTTCAGATGCTCTAGAATTATGAGCTTCTTCCCATTTCTGTGACGTTTGGTTCGGTCCTCCGCGTTGTTCACGAGACATGAATGGCCTTTCTTCTCAAAAAAAAAAAAAGGAGCGGTGGGGGGAGAAATTCAAACGCGGGAGAAGAAAGTTTATGGACCTCACCTTCTATCTGGAGATGGAAAAGAAACGCTCCTGTTATATTCTTATTGTCGCGAAAAGACTGTTAGCGCGGTACCACTTACACTTGATTCTTCTCAAACAGACGCAATCCCCCCCCCTCCTCTTAGCGGGCAGGTGGTTGGTTCTATTCCGTTGAAATCGCTTCAGCCCAACGGCCGCCCTGAAAACTCTTTTGGCTGTTTAGGGTCGGCCGACAAAATCCGGCCGCGCTGCCCCCTCTCCTCTGATCACCGCCGCCCGCCCCTGCCTCGTCTCTCCCTGCTTTCCTCGGGGAAGGTGAGGGTTCCGCCTGTTCGGTTTCTCCTCTTACGGGCGCTTCTCCTGACTTGCCCGCTCCCTTCCTCGCCTCAGGGAGTCAGGCATTGTCGGAGAGGGAGCCGTGAGAGGGGGCGGGAAATACTGGGTCAGAAAACGTTTGAAGGGAAAACTCAAATTGCCTTCCCATCCAGAGGTTTTCTTCAAAAATGGAGTGATCTTGGAGGCTGTGCTTTGCACAATGGTGTATGCCTCTCTTGCCTTGTTTTTAAAAAGAAAAAGGTTGAGTGGCGATCCTGTTTGGTGGCAAGTAAAGCGCCACCGGGGACACCATCCCAGGTTTCACGCTGATGATTCAGTATTTGGCGTACTAAGTTCACGGTTGTCATTTTTCTGAGAAAAGAATACAGGTAGTCCTGCAGTTAACAACCACAATTGAGGCCAAAATTTATATCGCTCCAGACAGTTGTTAAGTGAATTTCACCCTCCTTTACGGCCACAATTGCTAAGTGAATCATCACAGTAGTTTAGTTAGCACAATTGTTAAGTGAATCTGGCTTCCCCATTGACTTGGCTTGTCAGAAGTTTGCAAAAAAATGATCACATAACTCCAGGATATGGCAACTGTCAAATATGACTCAGTTGCCAAGTGGCTGAATTTTGATCACATGACCATGCAGATCCTGCAATAGTCATAAGTTTGAAAAACAGTCATAAGTCATTTTTTTCAATGCTGTTCTAACTTTGAACTGTCACTAAATGAACTGATGTAAATTGAAGACTGTATGATAGCCATTTGTTTTCTAAAAGAATATATTTTTCCTCTAATTTCTGTAATCTGGCTAAAGTACAGAAAAACAATTTTTTCATGGTCTTTTGAAACTGATGTGATAGTCCATGTCATTTTAAAATCTATGTCTTCCATTAGAAACAAGATGCCTAATCCTAAAGAGACTACTTCAAGTGACTGCAATGACTCTCAAACCACAGATTGTAGTTCCAGAAAACCGAGAGAGCATGAAGAAATTCAGGGTGGAGACATTCCCAAACTTTGTCCACCTAACATCCCATCTTGTATGTGTAATTTGGACTGAATGCTAGAAAAATGAAATAATATTACATTATATTATATTTGGTTTTGTCCACTTAGGGGTTTTGAAGCAATATTTTTGTTCTATCCTTGGATCCCAGATCTTTGGTTCTAGACAAGTACTATCAATTCTGAGTGGTAGCAACATTCATATATAATTTGCTGTTCTTTGGATAATTTTGTAATAGCTCTCTATGAGATTTATGATTGTGATATTAGAAATACTTGGACATTACTAGTAACAGCCTATATTTTTTAAACTGGAATATTCTAATCCATACTTATATAATTATCATTTCTCAGAGTCTACTACAGACAAGAAAAAACCTTTTGTTTGCTTGTTTAAAAGTGGAAAAGATCAGCAGAGTTTGCATCAAAAAAAGATACCTTGTTTAATTATCAATAGTACATATCTTTTAAAACATCCCTGATTGATGGCCCAAGTAAGCACCATTCTATTTTATTTTTATATAGCCAATTCTCCCCAAATTCATTCTATCTCAGAGCTCATGGAAACAGCCAATGAAGTCTCAAAAATGACAATAGCCCATGAAATTGTTGTCAATCATGACTTCAAACTGCAAGAAGTGAATTTATCACCAAACAGGTAGGTTTTATTTTCTCAATGCACTAAAAAATGTTCAGTAAACTTTGAATAAAGCTATATTTTTAACTGATTATGTGCTATCAAGTTATTGTCAACAGCCATACAGATAGATTTTCTCCATGATGATATTTCTCTAATTTGGTTTTTCAGGTTTTCTAGCGGTGCATTGATCACCACTGTAACTGAGTCCTATAGGTGGTTGTCCTCTTTCTTTCTACCTTTTACAGCATTAGAATCTTCCCAATAGAGCTAGGTCTTTACATGATAGTTGGGAAAAATATGCTGTTTGTCTTCTTAGTGAATATGGTTGAATATGATTTTCATTTAACCTCTAGTGTCTAAATTACTTTATTGCCAAATACGGTAAGCAATTGTTTTTGGTAAAGGAATGTTGTTAAGTTCAGTTTGGCTACTTGAGTTGCATAAACCCAAGACATAGCAGGAACACTTGGTGAATGAAAAATTACATATAGATTTCATAAATAATTTTAAGAAAAGATGTAAGACTATGATTAAGAGGCAGAAGGTTCACATTTATTCAAAGACTCAAAAGTGGGAAAGTTGAAACTGATGATTAAATATTCATGATTAAATATTCATATTTTTGTATTGGTCCAATTATGTGTCGATACATTTCTGTTTTTACTTGCATGATTCAGAGAACGGATTTTTAATAAAACTCTAGATGAACTTTATGGACCACTCTTAGTTAGGATGTGTAGCATATTGTTAGCCTTGATCCTACTTTCTCAAAATATAATAACAAACCATTGTGCAAACTCTTACCATTCTGGGAATGGAATATTTTGGAGAACTCTACCATTTTTCAATCCATACCAATCTGGAATGGTGGTTTGGCATTCCCCTAGGATAGAGAATTTTCTTTTTTTTAAATCTTTTAGGACTGATAGTTCTTTGAAAGAGCCAGATAGTAGTCCCTCTTACATTTCCCAGAATATAATTTTATATATCTACTCTTTACATTTCATTGGATCATCTATTGAAATCTAATATTTCCTTACAAGATTGATTACACTGAAAAATAATGTTTATCAATGAGTGAAAAATTATATGAAACTTGGCCTCCAGACAATATTGTAGGTAGAAAAAATATTAACAACATCTACTTTTATCTCACTACAGTTTGGAAAGCAGAGTGAAAGAAACAGTGCACAAAGCTTTTTGGGATAATCTGAAAGAACAACTCTTCAAAGTACCACCAGACTATTCTCACGCTATCAAGCTACTTCAGGAAATCAAAGAAGTAAATTATAAAGGGCAATGGGAATGTCTTTATTCATATCTAACAAATTGATTTTTGTGATAAAGAACTATTACAGATACAAGTAGTTCTTGACTTAGAACCACTCATTTAGTGACTACCATATTTTTGGGAGTATAAGATGCACCCAGGTTTTGAAGAGGCAATTTTTTTTAAAAAAAGTAGTAGGTAGATAGAGGGATAGAGAGGGAGAGAAAGAGAGAGAAATACAGCAGGTAGGTAGGGAGACAGAGAGAGTAGTTAGGTAGGTAGCTAGGTAGATAAAGGGATAGAAAGAGAAATACATATATACAGAGAAATACAGTAGAGAGTATGTAGATAGGTAGGTAGAGGGATAGAGAGAAATATATATATAGAAATACAGTAGATAGGGAGAGAGAGTATGTAGATAGGTAGAGGGATATATAGAGAGAAATATTGAAAAATACAGTAGATAAGTAGGGGGAGAGTAGGTAGGTAGGTATATAGGTAGATAGAGGGGGGAGAGAGAAAAATACAATAGGTAGGTAGGGGGAGAGAGAAAGTGTAGATAGGTAGGTTGGTAGATGGATAGGGAAACAGAGAGAGAGAGAGAGAGAGAGAGAAATACAGTAGGTAGATAGGGAGAGAGAATAGGTAGGTATTTAGATAGATGTTTCCAGGTGTATTTACCTATTTGCTGGAGAAGGAAATTGCTGACAACCTGTAGCACTTTGTTTCTGCTGGCACAGCACTTGACCATTGTAATCCCTCTAACTAAACAGCTTTCCGAGGGGGCAGAAAATGTTTTTGCACCCTGCAAACCTCCCCAAAACGGCTTGTTTTTCGCAAAAAAAATGGCCCGTTTTTTGTCCCAAAAAGGGCATGGATTGCCTTTAGGAAGCTTGTAGAGTTCTTCTGGAGGCTTGGGGGGCGCGGGGGGGCACCCAGCCCATTTTCCGTTCATTTCTGCTCTCCCCAGCCCCCAGAAGCACTCTGGAAGCCTCCTAAAGGCTATCCACGGCCATTTTGGTTGAGGGGGCAGGGTTTCGGGAGGCAAAAAAATGCTGTATTCAATGTATAAGACGCACCCAGATTTTCACCCTTTTTTTTGAGGGAAAAAGGTGCGTCTTATACTCTGAAAAATACAGTAATTAAAATAGATTTTATATAAAATGTTGCTGCCTAAAACTATTATATGTGAGATGAAAAGTAATGTCTTCAATTTCATAACTTTCACTAATTAAAATATCCCTGTTAAAATTAAACAAGAAAATAATTCTTGAAATAAAACTAACTTGTTATAGATGGTTATTCTCCAAATAATCACTATCATTCACTTCCTTCTTCTGCCAATGATTGACAAGCTTCTTAAAGTTGTCACAAAATAACTTCGTATTTTGTCTTTTCAACCAGGCCATGACAATCCTTTCTGCCTCTTCTTTTGAGTTAAAGTGATGCCCAGAAAATTAGTCTTTAAATTTTGAGAAAAGATGGAAATCACATGGTATCCTCACTTGGCTTCGTTCCCATTTAGATGCTGGGATAGTTGCCGGTCCGCTGGAAACACCTGGGGCAAGTCCTTGTTGTTATCTGGGAACAATTTGATTCTGCTATTCCTGAAGAAGTAAACAGAATCCTAGGGATTATGAGAGCAAGCAACTGTGTTTTGGATCCCCCTTCCTGATTTGTGAAAGCTTCCTGGGAGATGACATACAGGTGGATTTTGGCAGTGATTAATGCTTCCCTGCAGCAGAGGGCAGTGCCCCAACATTTTAAGGATCCTGTGGTCTACCCTCTTCTTAATAAGTCATTGCTGGATTCCACCCTCTTAGATAATTTTTTATCTATCTCCAGTCTTCCTTTTTGGGGAACGTTGTTGGGAAGATGGTTGTGCAACAGCACCAGAGGTCGCTGGATAAAATGATTATCTAGATTCTTACCAGTCATGATTCAGGCCTGGATATGGAAAAGAAATAGCACTGATCATCCATTTTTATGATCTCTAGTGGAAACGGGGTAGTGTATCCATCCTTGTTCTACTTGACTTCTTGGTAGCCTTCAATACCATTAACCATGGTATCCTTCTGGTGCAGCTTTAGGGATTGGGAGGGTGGGTTGTTTCTATTGTCCTGGTTCACTTTCTTCCTCTGTTGCCACTC
>JAPKID020002808.1:0-12928 GCA_026931265.2 Tropidonophis doriae
TTTACGACTTGTGGACTTCAACGTCCAGAAATCTCCAGCCAGCTCTGCTGGCTGGAGAATTCTAGGAGTTGAAGTCCACAAGTCTTAAAGTTGCCAAGTTTGGGAACATCTGCTGTAGAGCCTTCACTTGCTCAAAAAATTGAGATTCGTTGTTGTCTTGGGTATCAAGAGTTGATATCCTGTTGTAAAATTGGAACTGGATAATACATAGATAAATATTTAAAGGAGGATAAGGGATATGTTAATAAGATCAATGTAGCTAATGCACGATGAGCAGGAATAGTGTTTGTTGTTATGCTAAAATATGTATGGAAATGAGAAAGCCAGAGAGGTTGCTCTATGCCCAATGTTTTAAATGTTTATTCAGTTAAAAAAAGAGAGTAGATATCCTGATTGTCACTACACATGTCTTTCTAGAGATTAGGTAAAAGTAAAGGTTCCCCTGCACATATGTGCTAGTCATTCCTGACTCTAGGGGGCAGTTTCAAAGTCAAAGAGCCAGCACTGTCCGTGGTCATGTGGCCGTTATGACTAAATGCCGAAGGCGCATGGAACACTGTTTCTTTCCCACCAAAGGTGGTTTTTCTACTTGAATTTTTTTATATGCTCGAAGTGCTAGGTTGACAGAAGTTGGGACCAGTAATGAAAGCTCACTCCATTACACAGCGCTAGAGATTCGAACTGCTAACCTTCTGATCTACAAGCGACCGCATCCCTTTTTTACCATAGTAGCTTATCATTATGGCTCCTCACCCAGTCATCCAGGTGTTTAGATTTGGCATTTAGTCACGTTCTTCCTATGGACCTGGGATAGACAGATGATGTTGCTTAATAATATTCAATGTTGCAGGATGGAAGCTGTGCAGGTGGAGAAGGAGTATGTGTGTGTGTTGGGGGGGGGGTGTTTAATGTCAACCATAGCTCTGTGGCTTCCAAGGGAGGAAGCAGCACATACCAAGAGAGGGCCCAAGAGAAGTGGCTGCATAGTCCTGAACTGGGGAAATGCGGGAAAGATTCAGGATCTCCCAGGATATATCTATTAAGTTAGCTGTTATAGCTATAGTCTGTCAAGATTCTGTCTGTTAGGGGTAAGCAAATAAAGAACTGGACTTGACTGGATCTCATTGTGTCGTCTATGGGCTTGGGCTGGACATAAGCCATTCCAAGTAAAGCTGACTTTTGTAATTGAGGATTTTGTCAGTGGGAGTGGTGTTTGAATGGTGCTCTAGATCAGGGGTCTCCAACCTTGGCAACTTTGCTGGCTGAGGGACTCTGGAAGTTGAAGTCCACAAGTCTTAAAGTCGCCAAGGTTGGAGACCTCTGATCTAGATATTTTGTGATTGCCTCCCCCAAAAGGGTGCCTATTCCTATTGTGACTATCTTTGCTTGTATTATTATCAGGCCACTCAGAAAGAATAACTTTTGAAAAACTTTTCAGCTTCCATCTCCATGGCTTTGTCTCGGGCAAAACAGGTCAGGAATGGAGAAAATATTGAGTCCACAGTCAAGTTGGCACGCGCTGGCGCCATTTTGCTTGTAACTCATGCCCATGTTGTAATTCATGACTTCTTTGTGGTTTTTTTTCTTTTTTTCCTACAGGAAATTCGGTGAGCGACCTCCACCTAAGCGGCTCACCAGGTAAGGTTCAGGCCTTGTGTTCAGGCCTAGAGTGGACCTCTTCCCCAGTGGTGTGTGTTATAATATCCACTGCCTGTCTGGAAAGGCAAGAGGGATCATTGATAGTAAACATTGCTATGACAGCAGGCGGTCTGTTCTATTGGCTTCCAAGTTCATTTCTGTCGTTCTCCCTACAGGAGTAGGCAGCTTCACCTGCACTCTCATAAAGCTGCTAATATTACTCCTTACTTTGATCCTTTATGGAAAACGTGGGGACCAGTATCTTCCTATCTGTTAGATTAACAGAGTTGGAAGGGACCTGATAGGTCATCTAGTCCAAGGCAGGAGACCCTATACCATTTCCGACAAATGGCAGTCCAGTCTCTTCTTGAAAGCTTCCAGTGATGAAGCTCCCACAACTTCCGAAGGCAACTTCTGTTCCATCGGTTGATTGTTTTCCCTGTCAGAAAATTTCTCCTTATTATTTCTAGGTTGAATCACTCCTTGATCAGTTTCCATCCATTTGTCCTTGTCTGGCTTTCAGGTGCCTTGGAAAATAGCTTCACCCCCTCCTCTCTGTGGTAGCCCCTCAACTATTGGAACACTATTATCATATCCCTCCTAGTCCTTCTCTTCACTGGATTAGCCGTTCCTGCATTCATTCTTCATATGTTTTAGTCTCCATCATCCTGGTTGCTGTTCTCTGTACTTTTTCTAGAGTCTCAACATCTTTTTAATAGCATGGGGACCAAAACTGAATGGAATACTCTAGGTGTGGTCTTACTAAGTCTTTAAAGAGTTGTATTAGTACCTCACTTAATCTTATTGTATCCCACTGTTTGATTGTATCCCTCTGTTAATGCAATTTAGGATTGCATTGGCTTTTTTGGCTGCCATCACAAACTGCTGGCTCATGTTTAATGGTTGTCCACTAAGACTCCCAAGATCCCTCTCACAGTCACTACTATTAAGAAGTCTGATTTCACCCAGTCTATACGGGCATTTTTGGTTTTTCTTGCCTAAGACTTTACTTTTCTCTACATTGAATTGTGGGGCACCCCTTCCTTAATATTACATCCCTCAACTGTAGCCAGTCCACTGACACTGGTGGGAATCAACCTAATCACTACAGGTAGTCTTTGACTTGCTGACAACTGTAATTGAGCCCAAAATTATGGTCATAAGGGGTGGGGTGGAGTGGGATGACAAGGTGGCCATGAGAATTAACTTTGTCAGGCCCGATAAGAGAGATACAGCTGCACCAGTGGTGGGTTGTAGGCGATATGCACTGGTACGGGCCTACCGGTGCCTCCAGGAGCACCGGGTACCATTCTGGTCCAGTGCTCCCACCAACCCTCCTTATGTATATTTGAGCTCTTTGGCGCTTCCGCGCATGAACATGGAGCGTACGGCGCCTGTGTGACACTCCACCGAGCAGCTGGAGCGTTGCAGAGGTGTTGCAGGAGGTAAGGACGCATGCACCCTACCGGTTGCAGTTCAGACACATGGCAGCCTTTGGGGTGCTTTAAAAATACAGGTACAAATTGGTTTTCTATGAACTTGATTGACTTTATTTTTCAATTCTTAGGGAAGCTATGAGGAACTATTTAAAGGAGCGTGGTGATCAAACAGTCCTAATACTTCATGCTAAAGTGGCTCAGAAATCCTACGGAAACGAAAAAAGGTAACGATGGGTATCTTGAATTATGCACTGGGCTATTTTGCAATTGAAAATTAAAAATTAAAAAAAAATATATGCAGGGAGCAGCTTTGAACAATCCTTTTCTTTTGGGATGTCATAGATTGTAACTCCTGCAGGGCAAGTTTTATATCAGAAGGTAGTGAGATTATAAGGGACACGGTGGCTCAGTGGCTGAGACGCTGAGTTTGTCAATCAGAAAGGTTGGCAGTTCGGTGGTTGAATCCCTAGAACTGCATAATGTGGAGTGAGCTCCTGTGACTTGTCCCAGCTTCTGCCAACCTAGCCGTTCGAAAGCAGGTAAAAAAGGCAAGTAGAAAAATAGGAACCACCTTTGGTGGGAAGGTAACAGCATTCCATGAACTTTTGAGATTTAGTCATGCCGGCTACATGACCACGGAGAATCTTTGGACAACACTTGCACTTCGGCTTTGAAACGGAGTTGAGCACTGCCCCCTAGAGTAGAAAACGACTAGCACAGTATGTGGAAGGGGAACCTTTATCTTTAATGAGATTAGAAAGAATTGTGTAAAATTTCTGGATTTTGTGTTGTAGAAATTTAAAACAAACAACCTGATTTTAAGGATCTTTTTCATTTGTACAGTATCAATTGACAATTAAAAAAATCCTGAAAAGTAACTGTTGAGGAACCTTAAGATTTTGCAATGCAAAAGTTGCTCTGAGTTATTTTAAATGGTCTTTGTTACATTCACCTCTTGGGTGGAGCACCATCTAGTGACCATTTAAAATAAGTTCTTAACAAGCATACTTTTCTGTCAACCAAATAAATTATAACAACAAAGATTTTTTAAAAAACAGTGGCTATACTATATATGCATCAGAATTTCATTTTTTAATGCACGCCAGTGTGTTCCCCAGAAAGAAAATGACAATGTGGAGTTAAAGGCACTAACTTCCCACTAATCCCAAATCTACCACAAGAGAAATCTTTTAATTTATTACAAACAAAACAAAATCCAACATCTGATTGGATTTGGGAATAAAACTAGGACTTGGAGAAGTTGTAAGTATATTTCTGACTTTGGGAAGCCAATTAAATTCCATCTTCCATTCCCCCTTCTGGATTTACCGTAAATAGCTTAGAGCAGGGGTCCCCAATCCCCGGGCCGCGGACTGGTGCCGGTCTGTGGCTTGATAGTAACTGGGCCGGAGTGAGCGGCAGAGAGAGTAGCGCAACTCTTAGGAAAGTGTAGCAAATGCTCTGCTATCCTGGCGGCTGCCCGGGGCGCTGCCCGGGGGCAGGACGAGGGCAACGGCCTGCATTGGGGGGTTTGGGGGCACCACCTGGCCCTGCGCAGGGGGAAGGGGCTGCCAGGCCCTCCTGCCGGGATGCAGCCCGTCTTTCCCTGCTGAGGATCCTTCGCCCAGGACCCCTGGCAGCTTTCCTGCCCGGTTGCATGCAGGACGCCCTCCCCAAGTCGCGTTCCCACGAGACACGGGTTCCCGCCTTGGGTTCCACGTGACCACCGAACGCGTGTGCGGCCCACGTGACTCGACTCACCCGCTGGAGGCTCCCACCGATCACCGGAAATTTTTTTTACATGAAACCGGTTCCTGGTGCCAAAAAGGTTGGGGACCTCTGGCTTAGAGGCAAAATTCAGCTATTGGTTAAAGATCAGATCATGAGTTCCAGTCCTGCCTTAGGCATAAAAACCAACTGAATGACATTGAGGCAGTAATTTTCTCTCATCTCATTAACCTCACAGGGTTGTGGGGAAAATAGGAATAAGGAATATTAAATATGTTCACTACCTTTAGTTATTTTAAAAAAATATTTTAAAAATCGAAAGCAATTAACCCTTGCTCATGTTTAGTTTATTGTCATTGCACATCGTACAAATAAATTAAATGCCATCTTCAGTGTACATTATACCTATAAAAATAAAAACACAAACAAACATCCTTCGCATTCTATACAATTGAATTAAAAATCCCTGATACTACTTTCGTATTGCGCTATATAGTAGAATTCAGTATTCCCCTGGCAGAGAAACTGTTTTTCTAGCCTATTTGTCCTTGTTTTTCATTATCCTGTACCGTCTGCCAGATGGTAATAGTTCAAAAAAAGGGTGCCCGGGATGAGATCTTTAAGAATTAAAGTGATCTTTAATTTCTTTTCCTTCAGTGCCTTTTCGTTCGGAAATGTCATTTTGCGTTGGCTACAAAGGGTCTCGCTCCGAAAGGGACTGCATATTCCAGGGGATCCTAACTTTCTGCTTTTTGGTCTCCAGATTTTTTTGCCCTCCTCCGTGCGTCTACCTTATGGGTAGTGGATGGAAGAAAAAAAAAGAACAAATGGAGCGGGATGGCTGTTCTGAGCAGGAGTCTCAACCGTGCGCCTTTATTGGGATTGGAAATAGTGACCAAGAGATGCAACAGTTAAACTTGGAAGGAAAGGTGGGTTGAATGTAGCGGTTGCGAACCTGTTTACCTATACATCATGGTCAGCGCGAGTAATAAATCGGTTCAAAGCGCGAACGCATTAAATTTATATCTTCTCTGTTCATTCGTAGCCACTGAGTATCTTTTGGCTTTTATCCTGCTTTTATGCAAAAATGAATATTTAGATGGTCTCCTACCCTGTTTCCCCGAAAATATTGCAACACAGAAGCAGCCATGAGGTTTAGTTTAGTTTATTTGATTTATATACTGCCCTTCTCCCTTTTGGGACCCAGGGCAGTGTACAGCTGTAATAAAATAAACGGTACAAAATGTAAAACAATATGTTAAAAAGATATTAAATAAATGGCCTACATTTTGAAACCCCATACTAAAAACACTATAAAATCCCTTTAAAAACTACCTGTAAAAACTACGACAGGCCGGCAGCGCAGAATAAATGCGTCTTCAGGGCCCGACGGAAGAGATGTAGGTCCGAGACTGTCCTTAGCCCAGGGGGTAGGTCATTCCAGAGGACGGGAGCTGCCACAGAGAAGGCTCTCCCCCTGGGGGTCGCCAGCCGGCATTGTTTGGCCGACGGCACCCTGAGGAGGCCCTCTCTGTGGGAGCGAACTGGTCGGTGGGAGGTATTTGGCATCAGGAGGCGGTCTTGCAGGTAATATTAATTTTTTTAAAGAAGCTTCCTGATTTGTTTCCATCAGGATTTGAATAAATCTGGAAGGTTCTTGAAGGTCCCTTCCCCATAACCCCTGTTCACCCTCTTTATTTTTTCCCCTCCATCTCTTTTTGGCTATTATCTTTGGAAGGATGGAGTGTACGTATACCTACTTCTTTTATTTCTAAATTAATAATTTGCATATGCTGGTGGGCATTACTTTTTTTTTTTCAAATGCAGTACCATTAATTAATTAATCTTAATGAATTATTGATTACTTTTTTATCCTGGTGTACACTTTTTTGAGTGTGGCTTCTGACAGGTGTGTGCGTGAGATATATGAGACATATATAAATATGAGAAAGCTAGTGTGCTGTAGAGATTAAGAAGTTGGATTGGCATTTAGGAAACCACGCTCAAATCCACTCTCAGCCAAGGAAGTTCACCGGGTGATTTTGGATTAGTTTCTTTCTGTCAGCCCAATCTATTTTACAGGATTACTGTATGATAAACTGGGATGAGAGATAACCAACTTGAACTCCAGGATGGAGGGCAGAAGATAAATCGAACAAATAAATGAACCCTTTTATTTGAGAGCGGGAAGTGTCTAGAATTGGCTTTGAACGAAACTTAAGTTTATAAGGTTGAAGAAGCTAGGAATTGGTCAATATTTTTATTTGCATTTACAATTTTGATTCTGACTATTCATCTTTGGTTGAGGAAATCATCTTGTATCATTCTCCTTTTGGTAAATATAATCATTTGAATGAATTTTAAGCCACATAGAACAGTTGATATGATTTTTCATTTTAGGTTTAAGTTAGGAAATATCAATATAAGAAAATGACATTGATTTAGTTAACAAATTTTAGTGGAGGGTAGATCATTGAGGGACCATATGTGTGCCCATTATGGTATTATAAGTTTAGAAATACTTGTTCACTAAGTTAAAGCAGTGTTTAGCTTTCTTATGCTGTTTGTCCCTCTTGTGCTTTCCAGTTAGGATATAATAGAAATGAAATACAAATTCTACAAAACAGGAGAAATGGATTTATTTATTATTTTGATTTAATCTATTACTACCTCTGAGGAGCAAAACTGTCTCTGTTCCTGATGCTATACATTGCAGTTAGGAATGTGTGTGTTCAGTATAAGAGAGGAACCTAACATATATATGCATTTAAAAATGTCTTTCAGATTCTTGTTCTGGATGGCAAGCGACTACGCACAGAACCAGCCAAAGTAATGGAAACAGTCCAGAAATTTCTTGGAGTGACAAACACCATAGATTATCATAAAACTCTAGCGTGAGTTCATCATACCTGATTTTGTTGAATATAATCTTTGAATATATTTTCAGCATTGGATCCTACTTGCTTGAATCTCTCACATTGCATGCATTTCCCCCCCTGTCAATTGAAGAGCTGATTGGAGGACTATAGAATTGGCTTTCTTTCATTTTGCAGATTTCAAGACTGCTCTGAAGCTTTGAAATCTTTCATTGCAAAGGATCGTTGTAGTGGTTAGGAGTAAGACTGTGTTCTACTCTGGTTTCAGTAGCAATAAAATGCAGAATACTAAATACTGTATTCTGTAATAAATGCATAAACGTTACATTGAACATATCTCGTGGTGCATAGATGACTGTCCATAACAGAACCCTGTGCATTTTCTTTCAAGTACATATTATACACATACAGAATATATGTAATAGGAAAATAATCTTTTCTATCTTCATTCCAGGTAACGAAGGTAGAAAAGGAATTAATTTCCCTGTTTACCTTCTTGCAAATACTTTCGCAAGGATTTTCTTCCCTGGTAGAGTTTAAAATGTGTGAATCTGAATTCCTGTGGAGAAACAAGCAGGAGCAGGGAGGGGAGGGGAGGGGAGGGAGAGGATAACCATGCTCATTTCTCCATGTCTCATTCCTTTTTTGTGAAGAGGATATATCCAGGGGGAGGTGTACAAGCATTTGCACGAATAAAATAAGATATCAGCCTACCATTAAGTTGCATTAGTGTGGAGTGTGTCCTTTGAAATCCGCAGAAATTATCATTCTCTTGTTTTATAACCAATAGGTTATAACCAATAGGTTACTTTTTATAACCAATAGGTATTCATTCCTTTCCTTCAGAGCATTTGCATTTGTAAACAATTCTGGCTAGTGCAATTCCTACTGCAGACTTAAGAACCATTTTTAATAGGTGTGTATGTGTGTGTGTGTGATATCTAAATTTAGGACAAGAACAGGGGTGGGTTCCCACAGGCCCTACTGCCGGTTCGCTTATGTGCGTACTTCTCTTGTGCATGAGCTTTATGCTTGATATGTGCTGCGCATGCGTGCGCAGTGCAATTAAAACTGTTCTTGAAAACAAACACTGTCAGTGTCGCCCAGGGAACTGGTTTGGGGGCCTGGTGGGCCTGTGTCACTGACGATTCCATCGACCCAGGTGGCCAAACCATTACCGTTTCGGCTGAACTGGTCCAAACTGGTAGGAACCCACCACTGGACAAGAAGCAATTTATATCTAGCTACAGGATCCCCACACAATGCAGTTTAAAACATAGGAATTAATAGATTAGCAAAGAAATATGAACAGATACAAATTTATTCTTTCTCTTCCACTGCTATTAAGTTCTGTAGCAGAGTAATAGTGCAACATGGTCATTCCTTATGTTTGATAAAGCAGATCTCATTTTGATCAGGAAAGTTGGTTTCCTTATTTAATTATATGTAATTACTGCATGTATGAAATAAGTAATTCTAGTTACAAAATGTGGATCATCTGGATATCATCTTTTTTGTCATTTGTGATAGGTTTGATCTCAAAAAAGGATTCTGGTGCCAACTATTAGAGGGTGGGAAGACCAAGTGTTTGGGTAAAAGCAAAGGAAGAAAATACCCAGAGATGGATTTAGATGTAAGTATGTAAAATGAGGGAATTTTTCATCTGCTGTTCGTAGAAGATAACAGCACAGTTGTGTGCTGGATAGCCAGCCGATCTGATTTTGTAAGGACAGAACTAGCCCACTAACCTTTGCTCTGTATTCAGTGAAAGCCGTTTCCTCTCCATGATGAGATTCCCTGCCATTGCAGGAAGGCTATGAATTTATGAAACACATGCGCCCCAGTCACTTAGATTTGTCCCCACAATCATAGTTCACAAACTGTTGCAAGATAAGATGTAGGCCTACTTAGGCATTTCTCATGAATCTTTCCCAGTTGGGCAGTGAGACTCTACATATTAGCTTTGCTAGGAGAGTTCTTGTATCCTTACCCTGCTGAAGGGTAAGATTACCACATAGGTGATGCTGTTTCTATTATGCTTATAGTAAATAGACCCTTAATTTGAAATCTTGTAGGTATATGGGGAGGAAGAGTACGGGGTGATTAAATCAGCATAAAATGTTGCCTTTGATATTTTTCTTATATTACCTTCTGAAACCTGATTCTGCCCCCCCTATAGAATAATGCTTTAGAATCATCTTACATTTTGCAGTTTTAGGATTATAGCTATTTTCTGTTGAAAGACAAATAATTCTTCATGATTTATGAGTTAAATCCAAGTTGAAAACAATCTATTTTGATTGGGAGCCTGCCCTAATTCTGCTTGGACTTTTACTTACTTACCTACGTACGTACTTACTTACTGGATTTAAATGACTGCTTATCTCATGACTTTAGACAGTTTACAACCACCAATAGAAACATGGTTCAAAACAAACTATTCTTCTCCCAGCCACCAGACCAATTTTTCTTGCAGCTCAAAGCCCATTCTATGCTTGTGGGAAAAGCCAGGTTTTCATATCCTGCTGTAAGTCTAATAGGATAGGGATCTATGAGATCTCAGGTGGGAGGCTGTTCCAAAGGGTTGAACAGCCACCACTAGTAGGATGTGCAGACACCCTCAGGTATATACTCATACTTGCCATATAGCATTTCCTCAGTCTTCAGATTGGAGAGTAACTTCCATTTCAGAGCCACCAACATTTTTGTGAATTATAGTACAACCACTGATTTCAGAAAAAAAGATATGATAGTATTAATATATTGGGTTCTGCAGCTTTCAAAGCACTGAAGTTCCCATTGCTGCACTCTGCCGTGGCTCCTGTAAGGATAGCCCTGGTTGGTAGCTAGTGGAGGAGATGTCTCCTGTGGCTTGATAATTCATGCATTCCAGGGTTCTCTGTCCCTCTAAGTTTAACACCATTTATATTTAATCATAGCATTTAATTATGTTTCTTTGTTCTTTTCTTTCTTCCTCATGCAGTCCAGAGCATTCTTGAGAGATTATTATGGGGACCACAACATAGAGTTATCCAAGCTACTGTATAAAATTGGCCAGACACTGCCAACTTGGCTGCGGGAAGAACTCCAGAACACTAGATAGCCACTTCTTATCTCTTGTATTAAGCAATAGTAGAATGGCTCCATGGGGAGGATCTCAAACCTCTACTCCAAGCCAACAGGACGTGAAAAGATGTGAGATATTCAACAGAGAAGAAGCATTTTGACCAATATCCATTCAAGATGTTTGAGGAAAAATGGGAAACCGCCAACATGGTTAAACCTGGAAGCTTGGAAGAAAGCGGACATCTGAAGAACTACTGGAATTGATGTACAAGCAGTGCCTCAGGGCCAAGTCAGGACTATTGCATCTATTTCTGCCAGATTGCTGAAGATCCCAGCTTTACTGAAAGTATTGAGGTATGCCTCCTTGGCTATAATGCCAGGTTTTGTGAAGATTTGTAAACATCTGAGTTTTACTCACACGTTATTTCCAATATCTGGAATAATATTACAACAAAATGATTCCTCCTCATTGGATAGATGGCACGAGAGAACCAAGAATTCAACGGGGATCAAAAATAATAGTCCTGCACATGTATGGGTTTGCAAAAGAACATCTTTGGTAATATGAACATGGAGCCAGAGGGAGGCCATGCTCCAAGCATGGACCTAATTATGCAATTTGGGCTCAGACTGAGATAGGACTGAGATAGTGTTCTGGAGCAGAGTTCTTAGTTAAAGCAGATGCTCTGTTTTTATACGAAAGACTTTGGAGGACTTTGGTATTGGCAATATTTAGATTATCCCAGATGGATTTTTTCTGTCTTCTTATTTAGAAATATATTGGGAAAGGAATGGAATGACCAAGCGTGAGCAACATAGTCATCTGACAATGTTGGCAAGAGAATTTGCTCCAAAGAGATATTTTAATTTGTGTCCTTCTTATAACCCTGTCTCTGATTTCAACATACAATTATGTGAGATGTGGTTTAAGATTCAATAATTGAATCCAATATTATTTTTTATTTCTGGTGCACATATCCTGCCTGTTTGAAAGAGGATGACATTCTAGCATCATGTGTAAACTTTGCTCTAATGGCCATCCTAAATACAACTTAGGAGAATTGATCTTCATGAGTACTGAACAAACAGTATTTTAGTAGTTTTCTTTTTGAGCATTTTGAATAGGGGATACGTATTAGAGTGGGTATTCCCAAGTATTAGGGTCTTATTTTCCCACCCTTTTGCTATTATAGAGGATAGAGAAAAATGGCCCTTGGGTTTGGTTGATTTGTCATCATAATGTCTGTTTCTGTTAGAATCATTTTAGGATAAGCCTGTGGCTGTCTATTTTTTCAATTATTTCCTCCTGTCCAATGTGTCTTATTGAGCTGTGACTGAGACTTTCCGATAACCCACTTATTCTAGTTTACTAAGTTGCTTTGTGTGTATATGTGTATGTATGGAATTTATAAATATGCTGCTAATAGTATTGTGTATTCATGCATGCACACACACATATACACACTTGCCCATCATTGCTGTCTGTGTTTGGAGCTACATTAACAAGGTAAATAGAACCCATTTTCCCCCATTTGGCTTATTCTGTTCTGTCCTGCTACATATTGGATGTGTCATAGGAAAGGCATGTTAAACTTGCAGTCCAGAGGGGACAGGAAAAACAGAGGTCATGACAAAGAGTCAAAGACTTTTGAAAAGCCTTTTAAATTCCTCAGTGGAGAAATTAATGGCGCTGGAGTATGAACTGGTCTGACTACTGTTTTATCCAAACTTGGAGAGTTGCTATAATTTTTTTTAAAAATAAACTTGTTAGTATTGCTAATGAAGAAACATTTACTATAAATACAACACTGGGGTATTAAAAAGATTTCTAAGCTTTTTCAATTTGGAGGTAGATGTCTCTCCCCCCCCCCCTCCCAGAATATCTTCCTGTTTTGCTTAAAGGTTTCTAATATTGGAAGCAAGTTGCTAGATAAGCCATCTTGTTCTGGTTTTCATTGAAGCTCTAATCATACTAACACCAGTTCCATAAATGAACATTTAGAGAAAAGGCAGAAGCAAAAAAAGGTTTCTTCTTAACGTAGACCTTCCTTGACTGCCCATAATTGCTGCCAAAAGTTTATAGGCCTCTTTTGGGTCAGAGTAACTCCGTAGAGGTCAAAAGTTATTCTCACACCAGTGTCGGCAATTCTTCAATTACTGCCTGTGGCTTCAATTCCAGTT
>JAPKID020002810.1:0-12928 GCA_026931265.2 Tropidonophis doriae
ATTTTGGGCCTAACTGGCCTCCCTGAAGCCTCCGGAGACAAAAAATGTAGCCCATTTTGGGCCTAACTGGCCTCCCTGAAGCCTCCTGAGACCAAAAACGGAGCATGGGGGTGGGGTGCTGCACCTCCCCGCAGCCCATTTTAGGCCTAATAGGCCTCTCTGAAGCCTCCTAGGATCAAAAAAGGTGCAGTAGAGACCCAAAAATCAGCTGGCTAAATGTGCCGTGTAGCTGAGCTGGGGCGACAGCTCGTGTGCCTGCAGAGAGGGCTCCGTGTGCCACCTGTGGAACCCATGGCATAGGTTCGCCATCACGGTTCTATAAGCTTACTTTTTTTTTTTTTTCATAACGAAGGCCATGGCCTATTTTAATTTCAAGGTCGCCTTCCTGCAGCTGGAAACACAAAGCATTTAATTTAGACATTCTTTTTTTTCATGATCTGAAACTCCCTTCTTGCAAAAGCTTCATTTGTGAATTATTACTAGGGGGTGCCAAACTCAAGGCCCATGGGCCGGATCCGGTGGGTGGGGTGCTCAGACCTGGCCCCTGGGAGCTGGCCTGGAAATAGCAAAGGGCCCACCGGCAGTGCCTCTGCTAGTGAAAACTGCCAGGCAGGGTGCTACAGGAGGCCGCCCATTCCCCCTGCACCCTGTTTTTGGCCAGGAGGCTGTCACAGGACGCCGTTCAGGCTGAAAACTGGTTGTGCCACTATGTTTTGTGCTGCTCTTCGTGCCGCTCAGCTTCTAGACACTGCCTCTCGCATCCGCTGCAATTTGTAAGCTGTTCTTCAGAACATGCAAGAATGCAAGCACAGCCTCTCAACAACCCATTAAGATACCTGCCTGCAATGCAGAGGCTCTCTTTCAAAGGGTATTGCAAGCTTTGTGTGGCTGTTCTGTGCACGGAGCCTAATAGTCATTAACATTCACTTCAGCTACACTGAAAGGTTAGCAAGTCTAAAGTGAAATTGGATATAGATACTGGTGACTATACATCAGAGAGGGACGGCGGTGGCTCTGTAGCTAAGACGCTGAGCTTGTTGATCAGAAAGGTCGGCAGTTCAGCAGTTCGGATCCCTAGCACTGTGTAGCAGAGTGAGCTCCCGTTACTCGGCCCAGCTTCTGCCAACCTAGCAGTTTGAAAGCAGGTAAAAATGCAAGTAGAAAAATAGGAACTACCTTTGGTGTATGCTGTCGGCATTGAGTCATACCGGCCACATGACCACAGAGACGTCTTCAGACAGCGCCGGCTCTTCAGCTTTGAAACAGAGACAAGCACCACCCCCTAGAGTCAGGAATGACTAGCACATATGTGCGAGGGAAGCCTTTACCTCTATACATTGGGGGTGTCGATTTCATCAGGATAGTGTTTGACTTCGGGGGGGGGCATAGCAGGGGTGTGCGTGGCCACCCCAACATCACTCGTGTCGGGAGCGATTATGGTGGTCCAAGCGCTCTACCATTGAAAACAGGCACCCAAGCTCTATTTTCAGCTGTGACGGCCTCTTGCAACCCTCTGCCAGCGAAAACAAAACTCTGTTTTTCACTGGCAGAGGCACTATGAGCTGGTCCTTCACTGTTTCCAATTCATTACTTTAATACCATTTGAATGGCATCTAGTGTGCTCTGTCAACTCGCAAAGCCTCCCTGGTCTGCTCTCGAGTTGCCATGGGCAAGGTGGATGGGAAACTGGCGAAACAGCACAGTAGCCAAAGACAGATGCACATTCCAGACTTATCTCTCTCAAGACTGTCTCCCAAAGTCACTCACAGCGGTTCTGTTGGCGAATGTGATTGATGATACACCCTGGGGGGAGTGGGGAAACAGGGTCATGATTGGGGCATAAATTACATGGGGTCAGAGCTGGCTTCACTTGGTGCCAACCTGAAGCTCCTAATAAATAATAACTGGATTTCTTTGGAAGTTTGGCTTGAGGCTCATGATTTAATTAGGGCATCCATTGGAACCCTGGCAGACTCTTCTTCCGATCACATCACATTTTGATTGCCTTGACTTAGGAACACGCCCCAAAGATTACACGCGCTCCAAAAACGAGTTGTGCATTCCTGGTGTACAACTGTCTACGCAAAGCAGTGGCTTGATTGTGTATTTTAAATGGTTGGCACGATGCTCATTTCATGCAGATGTCTTAAACGCCCTTTCAGGCAAATCAGTTCCTACAGGAATGTATGCAGACAGTTTGAATGCATCTGAGAAACTCATCAGAGTTCAGTGAATGCTATTGTGATGTGAATACATTCCTGATTTTAAAGTATTTTTTTGAAAAGCTCAACTTTTAAACTCTGCTTAATTTTGGCCTTGTATGAAAATAATGACCCAGACGTGCAGTGAACAAAAAGACCCACGGTGGCACAGTGGTTAGAGTGCAGTATTGCAGGCTACTTTCGCTGCGTGCCGACCGCCTTGCAATTTGGCAGTTCGAATCTCACCACGCTCAAGGTTGACTCGGCCTCCCGTCCTTCCAAGGTGGGTAAAATGAGGACCCAGATTGTTGGGGGCAAGAGGCGGACTCTGTAAACTGTTGAGAGAAGGCTGTAAAAGCCCTGCAAAGTAGTATATAAGTCTAAGTGTTATTTTAGGAGTATTCAGAGCTCATCCATTAAATACCATCTCAACATCATCCTGGTGTTGGTTGCTGGTTGTTGAGATCATCTTAATACAGGCAGTCCTTGACTTACAACCACAACTGAGCCCAAAATTTCCACCGCTAAGCAAAGCAGTTGTTCAAAGAGTTCTGCCCCATTTTATGACCTTTCTTTCCACGGTTGTTAAGTGAATCACTAGGTTGTTAATTGAGTAACATGCTTGTTAAGTGAATCTGGCTTGCCCAATGACTTTGCTTGTCAGAAAGTCGCAAAAGGGGATTGCCTGACCCCCCGGGAGACGCTGCAACCGAAATAAATATGAACCATTTGCCAAGCACCCCAATTTTGATTGCAAAGGTCGTAAGTGTGAAAAACGGCCATGAGTCAGGTTTTTTTTTCATTGCAGTCCCTAAACAAAGGGTTGTAAGTTGAGAACTACGATCTGTGTTTTCTTTAAACAGCTTCCTTGTACTGGGCTAACCCTGCACGATATCAGAGGGGTCTGATTTTATGATTTATGGAGTATTTCCTTCGTTTGCTTTCTAATTGGGAGAATTATTAACAAGTGTCAAGAAATTTCACTGGGCTTTTCATCAGCAGAGCCTTGTTGACATTGTAGGAAGCGGAAGGACAGCAAGTCCTTGAGATATGGGAGAATCCGCATGGCATCGAGTCAAAGGATTTGACTGAACTGTTGTGCATAATCTAAACCAGGGGTCTCCAACCTTTGCAACTTTAACTCTAAAGCTGGCTGGAGAATTCTGAGAGCTGAAGTCCTTCAGACTTAAAGTTGCAAAGGTTGGGGACCCTTGATGTAAACCGCTGAAAGTTGGTGTTGCAATTTAGCCTTCTGCATTCTCATGGCCTGTGGCATCCTAAATCAATAGAGCAATTATTTTTCAGCATGAAGTAAACTCCTGGTCCCGACCCAAACCCCTTTTATTAATTCCCTGTGAATTCTAAATAGGCTTGGTGAATTGTGATTCACATCCACCGAAGTCTTTCAAGGGAGGATTTACAGTCACAGACCTTATCTGGCTTGGAGAGTTGACAGGCCAATATCTGCAAACCTTGGCAAAGAGTCTCGGAGGGTCACGAACCAATGAAACAAACTGATTGTCTCCTGCAAACTCCACTCCCCTTTTGCTCCTCTTTTATTTCCTCTGGGAGGGTCCATTCATTGTCTGGCCTTACTCCCAAGTCTACTCCTGTTCTTTAGCTGTTCCATTTGTCTGGCAACTTTGCGCGTGCGCACACTGGGAACAGGCTCCAGCTGTTTGTCTGCCTCACTGATGTCTGACTCTGAAGGCAGCTGATAACTGGCATATGGCTCTACCCTTCCTGTCTGCCTCTGACACAGAGCCCTCATCAGAGCCTTCCCCAGACTCCAGGACTGGCCCATGTTCCTCCTCAACCTCCTCATTGCCCAAATATGCTGCCAGCTCCACTGTCCACTGTCAGGCCACAACAAAACCATTATGGGGGGAGATAATACAATCCAATCCAAGCAAATTATATTACAGCCGTAGATAAGTGAGCAAACTCTTTGGATTAGGCCTGTTCCATATTTTTAAACTGAATACAACTAGGAATCATGTGTAAAGCAACCAAGAGTATGGGGCTGAGAAAGAAACAGACTGCTGTAGGAGGCCGTTGGGGCCATAAACAGCCCATGCGGAGGGGGGGGGGCTGCAGCCCATTTTTGGCAGCCAGACTGCTATAAGAAGTCCTAGGGGCCAAAAAGGACCCCAAAACAGGCGAAAAACGGCCTCTCTTTGGGCCATTTTCGCCAGCAGAGGCACCATGGGCCAGTTCTTTGATATTTCCAGGCCAGCCCCATGGGCAAGATTTAAGCACCCCATGGACCGGATTAGGTCCATGCGCCTTGAGTTTGATACCCCTGCTCTAGTGTATTGTATCTGTAATCTTTTGTTTTGTTGATTCATATATTTTGATGTGAGTTTGATATTGTCATTTACATTTCTATTATATTTATTCATGATATTCCCTATGTTACACTTCCTACTTTTTACAATAACTTTGTAAGATTGGTTGATGTTAGACACAATGATTTGAATATGGAATTCAAAACTCTTGTAGTGCTCTTTAGCAGCACTGCACTACAGTTAAACCACCAAATCTACAAACAATACAAGTACAATGCAAATACAAGTATATTAAATTGGGACTCTTCTTCAGAAAATTGAATTAGGGTAATCGCACCCAGAATCCATATCTGGCAATCAGCAAAGCAGCTAAGAATATTCAGTCTTTAGGGAACAAACAAAAGGTATGAAAATTTTCAAGTTCTACCAATAGTAGAATAGTGACTGCATGTACTTTGGTTTCTTTCTTGACTATGGCTATCCATTGAAAAATTTTGGAGAACATCATTATTTTGGTTGTATCTAATGTTGGTTGTATCTAATGAAGATCTTCAGCGGTGGAATGTTTTTTCTCATGTAATAGCATAGCTGTTTTTTGATCATTGAGCTGGAGGAGAAATTGTTAGTATAATGTTAAATTGTCAAATCAAAACAATGTTGTATTATGGCCATCAGATGGCACAAACATTTAACAATTGCTAATTATTATGGATGTTTTTCTTTCTTTTCAGGCCGAAATACCTCAACTTGTGAGTCAAATCTATCAGGATTTTTTTGTGGAAAGCAGAGAAATTCCTGTGGAAAAAATACTATACAAAGAGATACAACAGAGTCTTGTGGGCAACAAGGGCATTGAGGTGTTTTATAAAATTCAGGCTGATATTTATGAAACACTGAAAGACAGATACTATCCATCATTCATTGTCAGTGATTTGTATGAGAGGCTGATCAAGAAAGAAGAGAGGACTCCAATCCAAATGGCATCTGATGACAAAGATGATGTGAGTTGTGCCTACAAATGTCTTTCTCCTTTTTTCCCCCTTTGTCCAGTTAGCTCTTTCACTTATTAGTATCTCTTACTGTATTTCGGGAACTCTCAGCACTCTTGACTCTTTTCCAATTACCTTTTTCCTCTTTTAGAGCCCTTTCTATAATTGTGAGACAACTAACATCTTACATCTTCAACACCAAGACGTGTTATGTTTGGCTTTAGTTTTCTTTAAAGTCAAAAAACTGTAGTTCTAAATGGTCTCATTATGCCAATGAGACTGTTTTCCCAATTTAATATTGGGAACATTATCGACTGGCGACACCCAGGGGGAGAGCCTTCTCCGTGGAAGCACCTGTCCTCTGGAACGAATTGCCCCCAGAATTAAGAACTATCCTTGACTTACACACCTTCTGCTGCGGTCTCGAAACCTTTCTCTTTCAACAAGCCGGGCTGGCGTAAAGCATGATTTATAAATTTATAAATTTAAATTTCTATTATTTTAATCAGGGTTATTTTGGGATTTTTTTCACGTTTCGGCCAATATTTTAATTATGTTTTTTAAAAGCTTTTAAAATATATAACTTTTATATATTTGTTTTTATATGTTTATATATTTGTTTTTATTTTGGCTGTCCACCGCCCTGAGTCCTTCGGGAGTAGGACGGTATAAAAAACCAATAAACTCTAAACTCTGATACATAAAACATCATTTCTTTGCTGCCATCTGGCAGACCAAATATTTGTGGCTTAGATATAGTGAATGAACTTTATTAGAGCTTTCCTTATAAAGCGAATGAACTTTATTAGAGCTTTCCTTACATGAAATCTGATCAGTGCCTCTTTTGCAGGATCAGCATGTGATGGAGGGATGATTGGTATCCAAGATCTGCTGTTGAAGAATTTTGGAAAGTTTTGTTCGATGGCCAGATTAAGTGAACTTCAAGCTTTTTACCCAGAACTCAATGGAGTAAGTTTTTCAAATCAGTGTCACTGAATAAGAACTCCTCCTCTGCTATCTGATAATATTTGCTCAATCTTTCATTTTTGAAAATGCAGAAAACTACCTTCCCTAACTGTTGCAATAATTGGGTTATTATGCATAAATTCTAGTTTATACTCCTTCTGGGATATATTATTTTCTTCTCCCAGTATATACCAGATTTCCAAAGTCTGTCACCATTTAATGCCAATCTATTAGTCAGGAACTCCTATCATCTTCAGTTAATGTGGCTCTTGGCTGATTTATTTTCAGTAAAATCCTTTTCAGGTCTGAACCCTCATACTGCTATTGTCAAACCTGGTTTTGGATGCATTTTTTAAATGTACTCTTACAAACCTCTCTGTCACTGCCACAAAGCCACTTTGGTCTAGTAGACAGGCTAGAAACTGGGAAACTAAATTCTAGTCTCACTTTAGGCATGAAACCTGACTGGGTGAGCTTGGGCCAGTCATTCTCTCTCAGCCCAAAAACAGGAGGAAAGAATATGAAGTATGTTTGCTAGTTTGTCTTATTTATAAAAATAGTAAAGGTGGAATAAAAAATTACACACACACACACAACAGAAACACAAACACACATACATACTGGAAGACTATCACTGTTTTCCAATCAGGTAGCAGTTTCATCAGGCTTGCAGCTGAAAAAAGACATTTGTCATACATAAATTGTCTTTTTTCAACTTTGAATTTATTTCTTCTTTGTTTTTCATTTCCTCTTTTTGCATCTCCAATTTATAGATTATTTTAAATTTTAAATAACAGCCTGTTTGGCCAATATTCTACCTTTAATTTAATTACCAGTAGTAGCAATCTGGGCAACACTGTTTTCTTGCTTTTTATTTAGTTTATTGTCTTTGGCTTAAAGAAATAGCAAAGGAGCAAGCTTATGACTTTAATCTGGATTGGATTTGTTTTTGTTTTTCAATCAACACAGCTTCAGATATATTTGGAAATATAATTAACTTCATCCCTATCAAGTACAACTTTATCTGAGATGATGAAAGTCATATTTCATATCAACTCATAGATTAGGAAACTTAGTAAAATATTTTGCATTGGCGTAAAGACTCAAGGGTCTAGCAGTTATTGTATGAAAAGAGATGTTTAGATCTTTTAAAGAACAATGTATTTATCTTTGTCAATGTCCCCCAAATTAAACCTGATTTATCTATCATTATGTTAATCATAGTTGGCATGTGCAGTTTCATGTCTCCATATTTTATTCCATGCTCATCAATAAAAGGAATCTTCAAAACAATCAGAGTGGATTGCTGCTTCATGCTTTTTAAACTGCTTACACATCTTTCCCTTTTTAAGTTAACTTTATTTTACTTAAAAAAGATATCAAACCGCAGACACAGTGTGAGAAATATATAACTTGGCAATAGATAATAAAATATACAGTAAAACTAATAACAGAGTAAAAGAAAGCAGTTAAAAGTTTAAAATATCACAAAAGAAATAATGTATTTTTTGGAGTATAAAATGCACCAGAGTGTAAGACGCACCAAGGTTTTGAAGAGGCAAATATGGAAAAAAAAGTTTTTGCACTCTGAAAACCTCCCCAAAACTGCCTGTTTTTTGTGAAAATGGGTCCATTTTTCCTCAAAAAAGGCAGGAATAGCCTTTAGGGGGCTTGCAGAGAGTGCTCCTGGGGGGGGGGGGTTACCCAGATTTTCAGCCTCTTTTTTGAGGGGAAAAAGGTGCGTCTTATACTCCAAAAACACAGTAACAAAATTATTAGAAAAATCTAAAAAGAAATTAAGACTACAACAATTTTTGTATATACTGGGATAAAGAAAAATAATTTGGCCTATTACCTTTTGCAAAAAGAACAGTCATATTTTCAGTTCTATCAATTGTCTCACTAAATAATGATAGTAAATGTATCCTGGGATCCTAACGAAATTTTCCAATAATGGTAATGGTTTCACACGCACTCACCCACTACTTCCATAGCCCAATTTCAAACAGGTTGCTGCCGAGCAGTAGGCCAGGGATCAGGGCTTGGGGGGCCCTGCTTTAGAGGACTCTGAACATTCTGACATCAGAACTGCATGTATTAAATTTATATGCTGCCCATCTGACTGTCCATATTTTAGAATATTGATTCCTACTCACTTTTGACAGACACAATGTCCTATTTTTTAAATTTCCTTCTGGGGGTAGAAATCATATTTATAAAAAGCTTTTTTATAGTTAATTTTCAATCCTACTAGTTTTCCACAATTTCATTCTTTAATAATAATTGGCAGTGCAGTATCATTAGCATATATATTCACATCATGTTTGCATAAAGATTCATAGCAACTACTACTTATTTGGGATTCTCTATAATACAAATGTGATGCATAGTATTCACACCATATTCATGGTGTGAATACAGATAAATATGTCTACAGATGTTATGCATATTATTCACACCATATTCATCTTCCATAAGAGATTTATTAAGCAAGGGAGAGAAAGAGAAACTGTAGTTGGTCACATGCGTATTAGCCATAGTAACAGTTTCTCTAGTTTCAAAGTCTAATGCAGTGGTTAATGCAAATCTTTTTCGTTTCTTTTATTCCTCTTTTTTTTCTCTTTCTTCTCTTCCTTTCCTCTGTTTGAGGTAAATTTCCAACATTTAGACTGCCTGGATCTGGAAGCTCCACATAATCTTGGCTTTCTTATTTTCTGGTCCATATTTTGTAAATATGTTCCTATATGTGTATAATATAGATCAGTGTTGGCAAACATTTTTGGCACGGAGTGCTGATACATGAGCGTGCGCATGGGGGGAGGGAATGCCAGAAACCAGAAGAGGAATTCCCGGTGCGCATGTGCATGCCGGGAAGCTGAGGTTCTGGTTTTTGGTGCATGCATGGTGCCGTTCACCTGGTCTTCCAGCTTCTGGTATGCTTGCATACATGCATGAAGACCAGCTGGCCAGTGTGCATGTGCACACTGGAAACCAGAAGCTCAGTTTCCTAGTACACACATGCATGCCAGGGAGCTGCTCTTCTGGTTTCCGGCACTTCCACATGCGCAAAGACCAGCTGGAAGAGCCACCAGATGATGGCTGGCATGCCCAGAGAGATGGTTCTGCATGTCACTTCCGGCACGCATGCTATAGGTTTACCATCACGGATATAGACAATATAAACAAATATACCATTTCATAGTGCTTTATAGTCCTCTTTAAATGGTTTACAGTGTCAGCATATTGCCCCCAATCTGGGTCCTCATTTTACAAACCTCAGAAGGATGCATGGCTGAGTCAACCTTGAGCCAGCGAAACTGAAACTGCCAAACTGCTGGCAGCTAGCAATCAGCAGAAGTAGCCTGCAGTGCTGTTCTCTAACCACTGCACTACCAGGGCCAGCTACGTGATTGTGCCACTCAGTGTATGCTATTCCTGCCTGCAACTTACACTCTGCAACTATGTGTTGGACAGTCTCTGAAGCATCTCTGCAGAGTCTGCATTTGGACCCTATCTATTGGGGGTAGAGCCTCTGCTTCTATGGCTCTGGTGCTTAATTCATGTATTTGTGCTGCTATGATCAGTGCCTTAATGCCATCTTTTAGTCTAGCCCTTTCCAGCACCAGTAGGAGTCTCCAAGTTTGTCACTTTGTTTATTGATACAAGGTCTTGTCTTGTTATGCCACTTCCTCCGCTTGATCTTCCTCCTATCTCTGCTGCTGCCTCAGGCATTCTCTCAGCAACTCTTATTCAGGTGCCATCTTACTGATAACACTCCTAGATGCTCTGGGTTTCATCTAGGACAGCAACCTTGACATTCACTAGATCTCGACTGCCCTCTTTTTAGCTGGTGTATAGTCTCTGAGTGTCAGACTTGTGGTGGAAACCTTGTGAGGAGCTTCCAGATTTTCACACCTGGAAATTCTATGTTGCTTTGGCCAGCTCACTTTACTAGCAGCTATCTGATGGTGGGCATGGAACAGGATCTTGTTCTACCCATTAAGATGGATTTTCAAATTTGTCTGATCCTTTGGTGGTAGTGGGATGGTGCTGTTTTCTTCTCTTCCTTCTCGTGGTTCCCATGTGACTGTGAGTTATCAAGGTACTTGAAACTGACATTTCCCTCTTAATTACCATCTAGCCACACTTCTCTAGGCCAAAGAACATCCTGATAGCCTCTCTATAGATCTGTGTCAGGTGTCTCAGCAAGTTGATGTCTCATTCACACTTCATACAAATTCATTTAATAAGTCCTTCTGCACACTTTCAGCACACATTTTTGATAGCTCAACTGATGTCATATATCCTTGATTTATCATTTCATAAAAGTTCTCTCTTAACTTATGTCACAGTATAAATTTAGCATTAATTTCCCACATTTTCTTCCATACATCCCCAATAGAATTAAAGAGATTTCAAGATTTTCAAGAGGAATATTAGGATCTACAGTATTTGGGATTCAGGCCAAGATATACCTGGATGATCAATGGCAATCACACTTGTAAATCACCTCAGGATGGGATAATATATCCATTTCGACTCTCCTTGATCTCTCAGAAGTTTTCAATATAATTGATCACGATATTCCTTTGGATCAGCTAAGTGGGTTGAAAATGGGAGGTCTTCGTATCATTGTGGAAAGCAGCCATCCCAAGCACATGAGTGCTTCAGTAGTCTTCTTATTTGGACAGGTTCCAAGGAATCAGCCTGCTCACCAATTCCTTGGTTTTTGTCATGGTTGTCAATTTCACAGAGCTGTCTTCATAGTTTGCCATATTCCCCCCAGAAATCTATTTTCTTTGGTTTTTCTCAAATATTCAGCATGTATCAGCAAATGGTCTTCTATGCCTTGGTACTACAACTATGTACATGCTACAAGGGTTCTAAAACCCTTGTAGCATCTGGAATCTTCTTTTCCATACTACAGAAGCAACCTCTTTCAGAGTTCAGTTGTCTTTTGAAAGACTTTCTTGGTCCCTTATTTTAAATTGGAGATTACACATGGGTTTTTGTGCTTTTTACAGCATAAATAACATTTATGCATACTACTAAAACTTTCATTCCTGTAACATTTATCTGGCAAAACTGTACATCATAAGACAACAATTTTTGAACCAAAGTACCACAAATGGCCTAACTCACAGAATGTGTCCAGCACACAAAAGCCATGACTTCTGTGGTGAAATTTGGCAAATTTTTATAAAACATTTTATAATATAAATATTATCATAAAACAGTTTATAACATTATAAAATGTCACAATGCATTTCCTGTGCTGATGTTTAACTGCACAGAAAAGTTCAATAGTGGCTATTTGCAAGGCAGTTATTTTTCTGAATGTATTCCACCTCTTCCACTGAAGGAAATAGATGTTTTTTCATTGTTGAAAGAATTGAGGAATCTCGTAAGGAAATGTTTCTGAATGGATGGCCAAACCCTGTAGCAGACTACCCTCAGCTCACAAGCTCACAGGCTAAACTGTTGGTGAAGCATATCTACCAATTGCAATGAAGTACCTCGAAGAATCATCTGAAACAGAGGGGTCCAGTTCACGGCTAAGTTCTGGAGGGAGTTCCTGCGGTCCATTGGGTCATCTCAGGGTCTTAGTTCAGCTTTTCATCCAAGCACTAATAGGGCAGCAGAGAGACTGCACACCAGGACCTATGGTCATAAGGGGCCAAATTAATTAGGTTGTCTTCTGGGAGCTTCACAATAGATACATTGGAAATTTATTTTAAAGTGACTTGCTGTAACACAACTACCATAGCATAAAATCATTGCAAAATCATAGCAAAACCAAAACACAAGTAAAACTTCCTTAAACCAAGTTAAAAAGCTGGTGTATGGTCTCTTTAAATATTTGGTAACTCCGGAATTTACCAGGCAACTGTTAGGAGAGGAGTTATTAATAGGCAAATTGAATCCAGACAATGAAGAAGTTGGGAAGTTGATTCATATAAGTAGATAGTAATCAAATATAAATATGTCAAACATTTTGGAAATGACAGTAGAGCTTACTTGTGTGAAGAGTATAGACATACTACGTATATCATACTGAAACTGTAATTTAACTGCTTTGAGATGGGGAGAAAGGCTGAAATGATATATTTATTAAAAATAAAACACAACAGTTCAATTTCAAGAGGTTTTTCAAGATATCATTTTTAACCATGAAGACAAGCTGCTTCACTGAGGTGAGGAAGCACTCTCATCCCTCGAGAAACCAGTTATAATTCTGTGATTAATCCTTGATTAATCTCCACTCACATTTTTCAGCAAGAGAACCATTTTCCCAACAAACAAACTCCATCAATGTTTTCGCACAGATCGTAACAGCCATTCGTGGCAATAATTTAATGGATATACCAATGGGCTCCATTCCCATTTTCAGTCTACCCATGGTTCTGAATGCAGAGGCTCACTGCAGAATTTCTAAGGGAAGCACTAAGATCAGCAGCTATCAAGATAACCATGTTTTCTGCCT
>JAPKID020002811.1:0-12927 GCA_026931265.2 Tropidonophis doriae
GAAGGAATTGATCACGTACACACCCACAACCAACAACCAACCTCCAACCCTCATCCAACCAACATTCCAACCCCATCTCCAGAGTGTTTAATCTTCTTTAGTCCATAGTCCATAGACCACAATCCGTGATCTAAAGTCCATAGTCCATCATCATTCCTCCTTCTCCTTCCTCGACTCCTTCCTCGCAAATCTCTCCAAAGCACATTCCTATACATTCCATTGCAAATAATCCATCCATAGTCCAACCATCAATCCAACCATCAGCATTCCCCACGACTCTTTCCAAAGCACATTCCAACACCTTCCATTGCAGTTCATTCCTTCCTCCTTCTTCCTCCTTCCTTCACGACTCCTTCCCCACGACTCTTTCCAATGCACATTTTCCATTGTAAATAATCCATCCATAATCCATCCATCAGCTTTCTCCTTCCTCGACTCCATTCCTCACAGCTCTCTCCAATACTCGACTCCAGTCCACTTCAATCCATTTCAAATCTTCAAACAAACCCGGAACAAACCATCCAAGCTTGGAGGGGAGATCTTGTGATGTTTCACAGAGTTCACAGCGTTCACAGCGTTCCACGACGCCAGACGATCTTCGGGCAGAACACCCCCTTTGAGCTGCAAAACCTCCAACTCCTTCCCAACAAACCAGAGCAGCCCAGAATGCCTCCATGAAACGCCCAGCTGAGGAGGCCCAATTCGCTCCCGAAATTCCAAGCCGCTGCTTTCGGGACGCTGTTCTCAGACGCAGCCATCACACCTCCGCTCTCACAGACGCTCGGCGGGATGGCTGATAAACTCACTTGCTGGGCCGGTCCTCCAAGTTGGAAAAAAGGAGTCCGGCGACCCAAAGCAAGGCCATAAACGACCCCCGAATCTCGCCCGAATTCAAGGACTCGCCACCATCTTACGCATGCGCAGGAAGTTTTTCACTTATCTACTAGGTTGCCCATCCCAATTGTGGTTAATAAACAAGGACTATATTTGTCAAAGGACAACTGATTTATTGCAAGCTGATGAAGATGAATATAAAAGAATTTGGAAAGATATATATAATTTCCTAGGTTTCCTTGGAAGCATATAAAGTATTTTAAGCTACTAAATGCCCTAGTCACATCTTCCAATAGTCCACTCCAAAAAAATGTACATTGGAATAAGTGTGCCCCTGTCCACTTTTCTTTCTCCAGTGTTTCTTTGTCATGATCCCTATCCTATTCCACAATTCAGAAGATGAAAAGTCCCCACTATATTCACCTGAATGTAAGAAGGGAACGAAGGGCATAATTTAAGTATGGGTAAAGCTAATCTCTTACTGACTCACCTTCTGTCCTATAATTTAACAGCCAAATGTGAAAAGGCAATGTAGAGTCAGATCTGATTAATTTGGGGGAGGGATCCCTATAATAATCCAGGATTGGGGAAGAGGGGGGAAATCCTGGGATAACCCTGGTACACCCCTCTGTCAGGAAAACGTGAATATATCCATCTAGTCACCAGGAACTGTGTTCAATTGAAAACATTACTTGAAGAGAAAAATGGCAAAAACAGCATTTGCAGAGGCACCAATAGAAACAGGGTTATTACTACTAATCAAGTCATAGAACTAATCTAGGAAAATTTATCTAGTTATTTCAATCTTAATTTTCCAAATTTCTTCAGCAATGGCCTTTAATAAGCAGGCATCTCTGACAATATTTTCAGTCTATACATGGCCATCTTCTTCAACATATTTTTTTTCAAGATTGTAAAAAAGAAACAAAACAGAAGAGATCTATTTGCTTTTTTCACTTGAGTATTTTTTGGTGTCAAGGTAAGATAACATCATGAATTGGTTTGGTCTGGATTGGATTGACTTTGGCATTGCTTAAACATTTCTTGTCAATTCTTTGGAGTGATCTTACTGTACAGTTACCCTATTAATAGTTATGTAAAACAAAATGTTCGTTCTATATGGCTCTAAATGGATAACGGAAAATAATAAATGCAAAAACATTGTAGCTTATTACTTTGTCACATATGGACTCTTAAGTGCATAAATCCCTTTCTTTGGAACTTTTGATAAGCAGTCTTTCATAATCTACTAATCTACTAAATTATCACTTAGAGAGTGAGAAAAACAGCTTCATCTGAATCATGGTCTCTAATGCTATCTTCACTGGGTAAGCCTCCTCCACCTGGGGACCGACAACTCATATCCTCCACACCAGATTCCTGATCACTGTTGGTTGACAGATCGGGATCAGAGCTTTTCAGGTTGTCCTGTGTAAGGATGAGTGCTGAGTCTTCATCTCCCTGTGAAGGACTCCGAGAAGGGAATGATTTCAGATTGGAAGTGTAATCTTGGAGTGATTTGGCCATGCAGTCACTGGAGCTTTCATTTTCATTTTTTATCTTTGCCTCATTATTTAATTGCTCGTTTGTAAGTTTTGCTAGTCTCTGCAAGACAAGAAACAAGAAAATCCATTGGCCTGTTAAAATATATCCAAACTACCAATGTGAATCTGGGGCCTTCCGGGTATTTTTGAAAGAGCCCCATCAATCCCAGCCTACCTACCAATAGTGAGGGAATAGAAAATTACAAAATCTAGTGTGGATTGGCTAGGACTGATAAGTGAAAAAGCAGCAAGGCTAGACTTACTTGGGACTCCATTGCCTCTAGGAGAGATGGGTGGTGCACTAGCCAATAATGTAAATGATAAGTGAGTGAATCAAGCAAGCCTAGGAAACTGCAGATTTATATACTTGCAGTTTTCTAAAGTCTCTCTTTGACATGGAATTCTTGATTTCTGGGAGAAATTGTAGGTGGGAAATTATAGAATAGGAACAAAGCAAGTTTCTAGGCATTTTTCCATGTTCATAGAGCATTTTGTGCCATTTACCACTTGACTCAACAAAATCACACAATAATGAAGTAGAAGAAACAGGAAAGATAAACGATGAACCAGAATGTAGTCCTGTGGCTAGTAGGAAATTAAAGGCAACTGGAAGGTTTTGTAAAAAAAAAACACTAGAAAATAATTCTCCCTAAGTATGCATGTACAGAAAAGATGGGATTGGTTCTCATTCAGTCCTCCATCACCCACTACATCTAGCATAGATACCTGACAAGCATGTAGCAGTCAGCTCTATCCTTCTGAGTTAAGAAGAAATATTCAGGGAATACATAAGGACATTTTAGCAACCCAAAGACTGGCAAAAAAAAGGAAGAGGCTACATATAGACTAAATATTGATTACCTAGAAACCTAAGGGTGGGCTGATTTCAGTGTTCTATTGTAAAATACTAAAACAACTTCTTCCAGCATGTTCTGTTATATACCTGTTTTATTAAAAGGAGAAAAACATTTGCTCTAAGGAGTTAAAGCATAATTAGATCTAAGCTTTATTGGTAAGAATTCCAGCAACAGGTAAGTTGCCTATCAAAAAATAGTCAGACTAAGCTTGAGGTGACAAGTAAGAAATAATTGCTCTGAAAATAGCTCACCCAATGAAGGCCCAAATTTTACTGCAATATGAAAGACTAGCAACGTGCAGAAATCAATAATTAATTGGAAATTGGGTGTAATTCTGGAATTCCTGTTGCTCAGTTTAACTAAGGAAGTCTTTCATAGATTGTAAACCACAGACTGGAAAATACAGGATTCACAAGAAAATTGATTGTGAAATTGTAGCGGAAGTAGTAAGTTCACTCATTAGCAGCTATTATCATGGTAAAGGAAGGCCTGGAAGAACGTTGTCCATGGGATCACGATGGGTCAGACATGACTTCACAACTAACAACAAATCATGATAAAAGAAATGAACACCTGATTCAAAACTATACTGTAGAGCAGTGTTACTCAACCTTGGTAATTTCAAAATGTGAGGACTTCAACGTCTAGAATTCCTCAGCCAGAAAGCCTCACTGGGGAGTTCTGGGAGTTGAAGTACACATATCTTAAAATTGCCAAGGTTGAGAAACATTCTTATTGCCAGATATGGGGTGGAAGAAATATAATCCTCTATCCAATACTTCAGCTAGAAAACCTTCAAAAGTTACATCTAACTATGATTAATACCCTAAATCAACTGCATTGATGTTGAAATATACTTGAATTGATGCATATGGCATCAAACCACATGCTCAAAAGCACATGCTCAAAAGATAGGGTGAAACAGAGTAATATATAATTTATAGTTCTAGAAAACCAATTATACATACCTCTTCTAGTACCACCAGCTCCTCCTCCAACTGTTGTGTTTCTTCTTTCACAGCCATCAGATATTCTGTAACAGACTGCCTTGGATGGAGTCCCTTTTCAAAACGGTTGTACATTCCACTCCAAAATCTGGAAAATAAAACAAGATTCAAAACTCTATAGAAATCTATACAAAAGTCAATCTCATTTCATTCAACCCTCAGAACTTGCTCCTAGAGAAGTTAACATAATTGCACTGCACAGTATAAAACAAATTAACACAAGCTTCTGTGCCAGGGAACATTTAATAGGAAAGAGGTTTTCTCAGATTTAAAATTATCACAGAAAAATTGCTCAGATTCTCTCATAAACCAATTTACAGCACAAAAGTGTGAAAACACAGATCTTTATTTCTCAGAATATTCTGACTGTAAGAGATTTTTCACTTTGGCAAAGTGAATCACGTGTTCAGAGTTTGAAAAATGAGGACAGTGCAATTTTGTAGGATTAAAGTTTCCAATGCTATCTGTGTAAGCTTAAATAACATTAAATATAATATCTCACTTTACAGAAGTCTGATAAGCATGAGAACTCTGATAAATAGAAAGTCACTCTGAATGCAAGAGTTACACCAATTATTGAAATGAGAAAACCCAGTGGATTGGCATTTTCCCATAACCGATATAACACTTGTACTCAGAATAACTTTGAGTCCTTGTGGGGGTTCAATAGAAATCCTGCATCAGAATTAATAAAATAGTCAGCACTTATCTTATTTGTTTTCTGATACAAATATTTGGTTGAAGGGTTAAATATTTCCAAGAAATACACATGTGAAGCCTTTCTTCCTGAACTTCCAGCATTAAGCAATCCAGCTTGCTGAATATTTTAAGTGCAGCTTTATTGCTGTAATCAAGTTTAGGAAGCAAATTCTCATTCCACTGTTTAGGAAACTGCCAAATGTTTTTTCTGTTTGTGTCATATACGTCATTTCTAATAGACATTCTATAGACCATACATTCATTTCAAAATGCAAGCAAGTCATCAACAGTCCTTGGCTGATGAACTTCAGATAATGCTTACACCATACCAAACACATGCAAATAAATTTGCAAGAATTTATTCACATCAATATAGATTTTACCTAAAAGAGTCAAAAGACAATGGTAAAAATGTGTTGGACATTTCAGAATATTTTCAACAAACACAATAAAAACAAGCCACACTGATTTTCTAAGAAGCAAGCAATTGAACTGGGCTTTCTTATTAAAGTTTTTGTCAGAGTGTTTGTAGTGTGACTAGTATTTTGAAACAATCCAGGAGCACAAATACAGGACACAGAGGTTTGTCTTACAAACAGTGGTTTATATACAAGATTTATATGCAAGCCATGCAGGACACACATACACACACAACTATACATACATGTTCTAGGCACAGCTAGACAAGCGGAGAACTACTATGAAGATAATGCACGAGAGAGATACACGAGGAGAGAGAGGCGCCCTCAAATGGCCTCTCTTATATAGACAGTTTCTTAAAGCAGCAATACTTCTGCTGACTCATCCTCATTTCATCATCTTAAATTATAGCCTTACATTGGCTGGTCAGCTTTAAATCATCATTACCCTGACAATTTTAGAAAATTTTATAATATGGGGAAGATTGATTTATACTTTGCACTTATGGGTTTGTTTGTTCCCTCTTCTGGGTTTGTTTGTTTTTGATTCTTGAAATACTTATAGGACAATTTGAAACAGAAAAACAAGTGAAGGAATGTATGATAGAGGCTAAAATTGGTTATAATATACAGATGGAACAACAGGAAAATATGTGCTTTAAAAGACTGAAATTTACAATTATTATAAACTTAACAGGGATTTTTATAAGCTTAGTATACATCACCAGAGAAATTGTCTAGAATGGGAATGTATACTTCAAGTTTATGTTGGAAATGTGAATTTTCTATTTTTTTCTTCCTTCTTTTTTTAAAGAGTATTTTTATTTATTTCTTGAACTTTTGACTTGCTCTTTGATTTTTTTCCTTATTTTCTTTTTCTTACTTTATACTAGTTTATATTAGCTTTAATCTTCCTTTTAGTTTTTTCATAAAATTATATTTCCAAAAGTCTTTTGAAAGTCTTGGAGAAGAAGCTATGTTACAACAGACATGTTATGGGCAACCTAAGTGAGGCTGAGCTATCACGTTACCTAATTCCTCTGAATATTCTTAGACTACATCATTATAAGTAGATCAGTGGCAGGGTTAACTAGAAGTCACACTTGGATAAAGAGCAGAGCTGTCTGGAAAAGAGTGAAGAACTATTTTAAGAGGCTCTGTAAGGTCTAATGATAATGCCAAATCTATCGTATTCCAGTTTCATTCTTAAAAAGATATGGATGGCTTGGTGTTAATTTTAAAAAACAGATTTCTTTCCATGAGTTACAAAGAAATAAAAATCACAATATCTTGCAAATATATTTTTAATCTCTCTTTTTTTTAATTTAGCAGGATCCCACATTCCACATTAATGATAATATACATCACTAATTCTAAGCTAAGAAAGAAAACAGACATATATATACCGTATATATACCAATCTTGAAGATCTAATGCTTTTGTCTGGGAATTATTTGAAATTTATAAATCACTTTTCAAGGATGGATGTTTACAAAATTCCACAGCAAATGTGACAGAAAGTAAACAAATGAAACAATTTTACCAAACCCTATCCCAATTAAAAGTATCTATCTTATATATTAATTTAATTTATATTTTATTCTACACAGCAATGTGTTACCCTTTTACAGCAAAGGAAGAGGAATTGGGGAAGGTTCGTGAAGTTAACATCAGTCTCACAGCTATTTGCAATACATTTGCACATTCTTGTAGACAGGGACAATTGTTAGCTTATTTAGTCACATATTTTATAAAACAATTTGGATGCAACTTACTTGTAGATAAAATGGGAGGGTGCTGAATGTGGATGAAGGGTCCTGTTGTGCTCTTCCCGATACAGAGGGTTCAGATAATCAGCACGATTCTTCCATAAGTGAGCCCAAAGTGAATATGTTCGTTCCTGAATTCTGAAGGACAATTTATAATAAAATTCTATGAAATACATTTGCTATTTCCCTCATCCTTATATTGAAAGACTTCAAGAACATATCAAAAGGGTAGATACACATTTAGGAAGGGTAGAATTCAACTATTTGAAATTAGATAATAAAAAAGGCTAAGCTCTCCAGATGTTTTAGAACCACAACCCCAGTGGATATGGCCAATGGCTAAAGAATTTAGGGACAATCTTGGCCTACAGAACCAAATTTCCTAATACTGCTTAGAAACCATGGTGTTCTAGGCACACATGTGGCCTGAGTAATTTTTTGTTTTGTTTTGTTTTAACCTATCTTACAATATTTGGGGTCATCTGGAAGAAGAAATTCAGAATTGATAAATAAATTGATAAATTGATAAAAATTTTGTTGTGTGACACAAAAAAGGTAAGGAATGGGGAGTCTTTTACTACCATAGGATATGATGCTGGTCAGAGTGCTTGTGCTCGGATCTAGGTAGGTGTAACATTAATACATCTCATTCTGTAACTGATTCTGTGAATTAAATAGCCAAAGAACCATAGTCTACTGTTCTTTGTAAATCAATAGGTGGTAGTGTTGGATTATTCTGAGCAATAGCAGGGGAGCCATGGTCAGCGGACTTGCTAAGGAACTAACCAGGCTTTATTTAATTCCAGCTTTCTTGGCTTTTATCCTCGTAACATCCTGGGAAGTGTAATTTTTGATGATAAATTTCTGACAATAGTAACTGAGACTTCATTTAATTAATTTAAAAGACAACTAAAATGGAAAAATTACAAATCATCATGGAAAAATTCTGAGCCTATTATCAGACAATCATAGCTATCCAACTGAGACTGTTTTCTTGGGCTCTCTATAGTTACGTTTTATATTTATCTAAAAGGAAGGGTCAGTTCTCCAATCTTTCAATGTACTTTTAAAATGAGATTATCATTTTATATTCGGAGAATTGAGGAGATGGATTATGTTTCAGACATCTTCCTTTCAAGTAAAGCAGTTTTTGGATTATTTTGGTTGCAATAAGTATTCAAGGAGATGGATCTTTTATTCTTTAGTAGTATTTTTTTACTCATTTCATTTTATTATTATATTGGACTTTTAATATATAAACAGTTTGAAAGGATTGAACAACTTTCTCTTATGTATCAGTTAAGATTCTACATTGAAGCATCATCAGAATAAAGGGTCATTCTGGTGTACCCTGCACACATATTTTAAAAAGTTTCTTACTTGAGCTCCTGTCTTTCCTTCTGATTGTTACACAAGAAGTTTCCAAACTGGCAGGAATATATATGATGTTGTATGTGGATCAAGAATCTTTCGTTGAATTCAAAGGCACAAGGAAACTGTTCCATAAGTTGCCAAACACATTCAATAAATTGATCGATAATTGGTGATATCTCCTTTGGGTCTCCATCTAAATTGCCATACCTACATCAATGCCAGGGGAGAATATTAATTCACTGTTACCTTTCTGAAATTCTGGATGTTGGCACAACATCTTCCATCTTAATTGTCAGTTTATTATTTGCTTCATTTGCAGAATAAAATAAAATATCCATGTCAGTTAGAAGGTAACCACAGATACCATATTTTTCACAGTATAAAACACACCTTTCCTCCCCTAAAAGTGTGTGGAAATGTTGGTGTATTTTATACACCAAATGCAGCAATTTTTGACCTCCCAAAGCCCTGCCCCTGCATCCCATTTTCGCAAAAAACCCTCCATTTTTCGCAAAAACTGAGGCGTTTTTTACCTTCCCTCAGCCCCCCGCAGCACTCTGCAGGCTTCAGCAGGGCTGGGGGAAGGCAAAAACGGCTCCGTTTTTGCAAAAAACTCCCATTTTTTGCCAGTTTTTCACACAAACAGGAGCATTTTTGCCTTCCCCCAGCCCTGCTAAAACCTGCAGCATACTTTTGGGGGCTGGGGAGGGCAAAAACCTTTTTTCTTACTTACCTCTTCGAAGTCTTGGTACGTCTTATACACCGGTGAGTCTTATAGTCCGAAAAATATGGTATGTCAAAATGACATATGCTATATGATATCATCATGCAACTGCTACAACAGCATACTTGTGCCCTGATGAGTGATGAAAGTACCAAAGCTTGGCCCTTATGTGATACTATATGTCATTTCCCTCCTTTGCCTGCCCCTTCCTCCCCAGAAGTCCCCATAGCCAGCTAAAACCTGAATAACTAAATGGATTTTACTCATATATTGATTAGTCCAATAAGAAAGAAGATTGGGCTCATATATCACAACAAGTGGCATAATATTATTTGTGTGATTTTCACGTAGGCTAATGTATGAACCTGGCCACTGTACTTTATAAGCCACAGTTTATGCTTAGAGTTATGTGTGAACTACACTGATACGGTTTTTTAAACAAATAGTAAATAAGGCTAGAAAGACTTTTCAAAAGTTAAATAATCAAAGGAAATGTCGTTTAGAAAAGGGCCAGTTATACTCAAAGGCTTAAAAATGAGTCTTTACATTTCATATAATTTCTAATTACATTTCACTATACTCATGATGACATACAGTAGTTAGGTTGGTCTAATGATTAAGGCACAGGAATGGGGTGGGAATGTCCAAGTTCTAATCCTCCCTTACACCCAACACCAAAAAAATATTGGTAACTCTGGTCATTCATTATCTCTCAGCCTTAGATAAATGGTACTGGCCAACCACTTCCAAAATGTCACTAAGAAAACTGCATAAGCCTGTCCATGTAGTTATGAAGAGTCAAGAATGACTCAAGTGACTGCAACAAGAATATGATGCCATCAGAAATGTTTCATGGTCAATATTCAGTATTCAGATGTTCATCTGATGTTCTCTGGCAGCAAGGTACCTGGTTGCCATTTCACAGAACCCACACTAAAGAACCATGCTTACCTGTGATTAAATTTATGACCAAATGAAACCCAATCTTTATCAATTAATACCTGAAACAAAAAAAGAAGCATCAAAGGAGATTATTGAGGTTTTATAGAGAAGCAGAAAATTGTTTTTCTCATGCTAATTAATTGGATTATTATAAATAATCCTGAAATTTCACAATCAGAAAAAGCAGAATGGGACAACATATTGGGGCAAGTTTGCCACAGTTGGTTCATCATGGTCAACTCTCCACCTCCAAGTCACTGCAGGACAACTCCACATGACCAACTTGAACTGACCATGGTGAGTTGGCCACACTGAGCTATCCTAGACCCCAGAAAAAGAGTATGTTTTACCAGGGACAGTAATCATGAATTTTAGAAACTGATTGTCAGCCTACTTATATGGCAACACACAATTATGTTATGCTGGAAATTTGCTATCCATTTATAGAATAATTCTTAATACCCTGAGGTTCACATTATAATGTTATATGGTTTTTTCTCTTTGCTTAATGCTACAAGGTTAATATTATAACCATAAATCAATCAATGCTACAAGGTTCACATTATAACTATAAATCAATTTATAATATTTCTTAATGCTATCTCCATGTGCTACAATGATAGAACACAGAACATATGAACAATGACAGACAATATAAGTTTGATGGATTTGAGTCATCATAGCCTTTTAGGGAAGCCAGCTGCATGGGAATATATCAGGGAATTATATACCCATATTCTCAAACCAGGTTCTCAGAGGAAAGTGATAATTTATGTTGCATATTAGAAAAAGAGAAAAGATTCTTCCCGCTTTTATTGGAAAAACAATTATGGGTTAGAGCATGGGTAGTCAACCTTTTTATACCTACCACCCAGTTTTGTATCTGTTAGTAGTAAAATTTTCTAACCGCTCACCAGTTCCACAGTAATGTGATTTATAAAGTAGAGAAGTCAATTAAATTTAAAAAAGGAAAGTGCTTCAATATTGGACAAAACCCCTACCACTCACCATGAAAGCTGGAACGCCAACTAGTGGGCAGAAGGGACCAGGTTGACTACCACTGCATTAGAGAAAAGATCTGATTCTTCCAGAGGACTTGGTGAACTAGGGCAGGATGGAGCCCATTAAATTGTGTGATCTGCTGCAGGGGTGTGTGTGTGTGTGATTTCATTTTATTATACTATATTAATTAATTAATTAATATTTAATAGTTTTATTGTCGTAAATGTGGTTTTATATTCTGTAAGCCTCCTTGTGTCACCATGGGCAAATAGGTGGCAATATAAATTCAATAAACAAACAAACAAATAAAATAGGAAAACACATCAAAATAGGCAAGAAACTTAGTAAGATAATGCTAATCTCCTTTGGATGAGTTCAGAGTGACAGGACCAGATGGTTTACATTCTAGGGTTCTAAAGGAACTGGCATATGTGACCTTAGAACCACTAAACAAATCTTTCAGAGCGCTTGGAGCAAGAGGGAAGTGCAAGCGCACTGGAAAAGAGCTGATCTGGTTTCAATGTTCAAAAAATGAAAAAAAGCAAAACCAGGAAAGTACAGACCAATTAGCCTGACATCAATACTTGATAAATCCTAGAAAAGATAATTACAGTGGGTTGAAGAGCACCTAGAAATGAACAAGATGGTTAAAAAAAGTCAGCATGGATTTATTAAAAACCTTCATTGACCAAGTGATTAAATTAGTGGATCAGGAAAAAGCTGTGCATATAGATTTCAGAAGGCACTTCTGAAATCCCCAGCCTACTTTTTGTGGGAGACAGACCATCAGATTGATTTGCAATTGACTGACCAACTGCACTCAGTGTTCAAAATAAATGGATCTACATCTACATGGAGAGATGCATGAAGTGGGGTATCTCAAGAACTTCAGCACAGTGCTCTTCAACATCTTCATAAATTATCTAAATGAAGGTATAGAAGTGGAGCTTATCCAATTTGCAGATGACACCCAGCTGGGTGGGAATAACACTCTGAAAGATAGACTCAAGATTCAGAAGGATTTTGTCAGACTAGAGCCATGATGGTGAACCTATGGCATGCATGCCACATGTGCCACGTAGAGCCATATTTGTTGGCATAGCTGCCCTCGGCAGCACCTTCAGCTCTGGCAGCTGAATTTCAGCCTTCCGGAGGGCTGGGGGAGGCCATTTTCGCCCTCTTTAAGCTTCAAAAAAGCCTCCGGACTCTGGGGAGGGCAAAAAACAGCCCAATGGGCAAACCAAAAGTTTGTTCCCATTCCTGAACTTCCGGTTGGACAGAACCAACTTCCCAAACCATTCCCCAGCTTCTGGTTGAGCCATTGGGCTGTTTTTTGCCCTCTGCAGGCTTCAGGAAAGCCTCTAGAGCCTGGAGAGAACAAAAATCCCCCCCCCCATGGGGGAGTCATGCACACATGCACGGGGGAATTGCTTGCGCATGTGCAGGAGGGGCACACGGACATGATAGCATGCACACACACAGTTTTGGCACAGATGTTTTTAGCCTTCACTGGACTAGAGCAATGAGTCCTATCAAGTAAAATATAGTTCAGTGGTGAGAAAAATAAGGTCCTGCACTTAGTCAGGAAAAACAAATGCACAGGTATAGAACGTGAGGTAACTGTGAGAGAGATCTAGATGTTTTAATGAACCACCACTTAAGATGAGTCAGCAGTGTGCTGCAGCTGCCCAAAAAGCCAATGCAGACCTACGCTGCATCAACAGACATTGATCAACTGCATCAACTGCATCTGTAG
>JAPKID020002813.1:0-12926 GCA_026931265.2 Tropidonophis doriae
ATCACCCGCGCGGCTGCATTCTGGACTAGCTGCAGCCTCCGGATGCATCCCAAGGGTAGCCCCACGTAGAGAGCGTTCTGCCACATAATGGGCCAGTTCTAAGCTGCCCCAGACCTTTGTGACCACCGACCCTGTGCTTCACTCACCCTATTATTTTCTCTACAGGGAGTACTGACTTATCAGGGGAGATACCAACAAGAGTCTGACTACTTCCCCTTCTCTTTGTCATAGACATGCAAAACGCTGAGCAAATCCACTTTGGAAGAGGATGAACACAAATGCCATCTTGCAGAAGGGTCCATAATCTGGAAACTGACTACTTCATATATGTATTTTTATAGAGCAGAAACAACAGTATTGTTTTTGTTATTCTAGGCTTACATTTAAATTTCACACACCTTTATTTGTCATTGTTCAAATTGTAGGAAGATGACCCCTATATACACTAGACTGAGTTTTCTGGTTCACATATTTTAAGATATAAATATGACAGATAATCTCATGCATACAAATAATGCTGAATTGATTAAAAAAAATCCTTGTAGAAACAGAACACTTATAATGGTAGTTTCCTGGTTATGATGAAAATCCTGACAATAAATGTTAATGGAATTATCTATTCTATAATTTATTCTAATAATCTCAAATATATTTTTGTGGATGATACCAAAGTTCAAGTTTGCAATATTGCTCCTCGGTCTCCAAAAATTATAACCCAGGATATCTTTTTTTGAATAGGTTATGTAACACATTCTTTTTTGCAAAACATTTCATGTGAGATCTGTCCTCCACAGTAAATAGCAGAGGTGGTATTCAGTCAATTCTGACAGGTTCTGGAGAACCAGTAGTGGAAATTTTGAATAGTTTGGAGAACTGACAAATAGTCGGGCCCTGCCCCTGCTACCTCCCAGCCTCCCTGCTGGTCTTCTTTTGTTTCCCTGAACAAGAGAACAGAACTGAAAATCAGATTCGTGTGATGGGGAGGAAATGGAAATTTTGCAGTAACCTTCCCCCAGGAGTGGGGAAGGAATGGGAATTTTGCAGTATCCTTCCCCTGCCGCGCCCACAAAGCCATCCCCACAAAGCCACACCCCACCCACAGAACTGGTAGTAATTTTTTTTGAATCCCACCACTGGTAAATAGGTACTGGAGCTGAATAGTAAGGTTCAGATTGCAAAAGGATCACTATTAGCAAATGCTCTTGAGTTCGGTCTTTGTGAGTGGACCAGCTTATGCATGAAAAAGAACTTCTGTGATGAAAGAAATGACAATGTTTTTGAAAGGGACAGAAATAGCATGAAGAGAATGTTGTTGGTAGGAATTAGAACATGTTATTGCTATATGATCAAAATATATTGGGGCATAGCTTAAATATGTATAATTATAATCACAAAGGCAGTATATTGACATAACCTGATTAAATAGGTGGGTCAAAAATCTAACCATAACACTCACACATCATGCTAAGTTTGATGTATATTAATCTTGATTGTTGTTAATTACATTTTTTAATTTATAATTTAGCATGTTGGGCTAATTCAGAACCTTAATAAGTTTATGGTTCAATATATTGCAAATGCGCACACACAGAAAAGGTTAGTTCATTAACCATGTTAAACATGATATGGTAAATCCAGCTAAACAATTTGAATTGCAAATTCATGTTTATTATTAGTTCATTACCCAAAAATTAGTGTTGCGATAATATTTGTATAAATTAGTAAATATCATTACATAATTGGAATAATATCAGTGTTGCAGAAAAAAAACTAGAAGGAATGTCTTTTAAAATCTGTATGTTGCCCTAACATCTTTTCTAGCCACCTGTATATCTTTCCCCAATTTTTTTTTTGCTTTGAAGAGGATTGTATTGTTAAGTGGCAACTTATAAGCAATTAAGGGGTATAGTATGGCAACGCAAGACTAAAGAATGTATAATTTCACCTGTATACACTGCCATCCTTGAATATAATCAAAACAGAACAAAATTGTAGTTAGAACGAAATTTAGCCTTTTCAAGTCTGAGATAATCAAGAAAGATGTTGCATATTCACCGTTTTATTTTGATAGAACCATCACTACATTAAAACAAAATTGTTCTCCACTTTCCATTTATCAGGTTACAGTCTAAATTGCCAGCAACTGAAGGAATCCAAGGAATATTAGATTATATTAACAGAGTTGGAAGGCACCTTGTAGGTCATCTAGTCCAACCCCCCACCCAAGTAGGGGACCCTACGCCATTTCTGACAGATGGCAGTCCAGTCTCTTCTTGAAAGTATCCAGTGATGAAGCTCCCATAACTTCTGAAGGCAACTCCTGTTCCATCGCTTGATTGTTCTCACTGTCAGAAAATTTCTCCTTATTTCCAGGTTGAATCTTTCCTTGATCAGTTTCCATCCATTACACCTTGTCTGGCCTTCCTTGTCTGGCCTTCAGGTGCTTTGGGAAACAGGTTGAGCATCTCCTCTCTGTGGCAGCCACCCTGGCCCTTCTCTTCATAGACTAGCTATGCCCAGTTCCTGCAACCATTCATATGTTTTAGCCTCCAGTCCCCAATCATCTTGGTTGCTCTTCTCTGCAGTTTTTCTAGAGTCTCAATATCTTTTTTATAGTGTAGCGCCCAAAACTGAATGCAGTATTCTAAGTTGGTCTTACTAAGCCTTTATAGAGTGGTATTAGTACCACCCTTGCTTTTGCTTTGCTTTGAAGATTAGATTTTTGCCATGGTGCCAGTTGGTATGATTAGATATGACTCAATGGTGGGCTTCACATATAAGGAGTTCAATGGTTGGCCTTTTCTGATATGAGTCCTCCAATGAGGATTCCTTGATGAACTCAGTCTATAGGAGGTAGAGATCAGAATGACTTTGTTGTGTTCATATGGAGGGAGGGAGTGTTCTTTAACAGCTCTTAATGACTTTGGCTACCTGTTTGACTGAAGAAGAAAAAAATATTGGAAAAAATACTTAAAATAAGAGCACTTCTACACCACCACCACCATTTTACTTTCCTAAGCAGTTAGAATGTAATCTGTGATTGTCTTCACTTGAAATGCAGATAACACAGAAGAAAATCACTGACTTCCCCTGAGGCATGGGTGCAGCATTTCTCTACACAAAAGTGTCAGCCCCACAAGGGAGGCCAGACTAGAAAATCAACTTCACAGGAAGGTGGAAACTATATTTTATTGAGATCAGGCAGGGTAACAGAATCTTGCAAGTGTAACTGTAATTTACTTCCCCTCCATGTTATATAGTCCAGTGAATAGGAACACATTTGCCCAAATGGTTTCCAAATCCTACTTCCCAGAAGTTGAAATAATGCTTCAGACCCTTTGCTTAAGTGGGTTTTTGCCTAATCTTTGACAAGGTCATCTCCTTTTCTACAAAAAGAGGATTACAATAATGAAGAAACACAGCTGGCATACTTCAAACATTATTCAAAAAAGGACAATCAAGCTCACAAAAACTTCTCTTATTTATTAAACATTTTTTCCAGATATACTCCTTTAAGAAGTCCATTCTTTTAACTTAATGTAAATCTTGAATCACACACATCAGAGATGGGTTGCTCCCAGTTCATCCCAGATCAGGTGAACAGGTAGGAGTGGTGGTGTGAGGCTCCATCCACCAGCCCAGATGTTTCTATGCAAACACAGAATCTTCTGTGCATGTGCTGAAGCATCGCGAGCGGGAGCGCGCCTGAACCAGTAGTAAAAAAATTGGCCACCCATCACTGATACTCATCATTTCTTTTTGGCTGATGCAGAGCCTCAAAAAGTAAGCTGTTTTAAGGAATAGCAGAAAGATTTGTAGAATCTATTCCAAATCCCAGAAGTTTTAATAAAAAGCAGAAGCAGTCTGCCATTTTGCACACCACACGCACTGTTGAGGAAGGGGAAACTGATAAGATGCTTGTGCATTTTATCTGGACAGCTACAAAGCTGGTATTAGACTTTTCATTCAAAATCTATTTACTAACATGGGTAATACTATGTGAAATAATGAATATGTATATATGTTTTGCTAGCCAAAAGGAGAACTAAAACTAATCTTGACAACAGGTGTAATATTATATATTGCCTGCATTTAGTGGAGTGGAGTGGAGTGGCAAAAACCAATTGCTTATCACTAGGTAGATGATATTGATAATATTTTTCCTCTCTTTAAATTATTTGGAAATTTATACTTTCCATTGATTCTCTAATAATTTTGGGGAAGTGTTTTCTACAATGTCCCAAGATGCTGAAGTCAGCTCTATTTTGTGATTTCACTCTTTGGTTGAACACCTTTTGTGGTGTTCAGCCAGTACTAAGGGTCCAATATTTTTAAGTTTAATGTTCCATTCACATTCTTTAATTATGTATTATAATGTATCCAATGCTGGTACTTATCTTAAGTACCACCCTAGTTTTTTGTTTGGAAAGTTTATCTTTATTAGAGAGCATTAGTTATTCTATTTTGACCTGTTACAAAACTTTTTGTATACTTTTTTTTGTCCTGTAAGTTACAATGAGATATTCAGTGACTGATAATAATTTTTTGGGGGGTAGGGAGCGGGAAAGGTGTTGTTAGACATTTCTCTTAGAATAGTTTTATTACGCATGGAGAATACATATTACTAAGGAAAGCATTTTACAGGTGTTAAATTTAATTTGGCATCCTAGTTATATCACAATGAAATAATCAATGATCTTTTTTGTCGAGGATGGTGGCTTGATGAAGTATTTTGGTAAGATTGCCATGTGTCTCCTTTATATATACTTCATATTTTATATGTTGATCATTACCTTGCTTGAATAGCACATACAAGAATTGGAAATTACAATTGTTACTCAATGTCTGTGGTTAATTTTCTGTTCTTGTAAATGTTATACAGAACATATTTATTGTACACTGGGCTGAGTTATACCTATTTGCAGCAGCAAGTTGTTCAGAATTAATAAGTAGCTATATAGATGATATGAAGCATTTCTATTTAACATCATTTTAAAACTCTGTTTCCACATTAGCATAATAAATTACAAACGTCTGCTTTATCTCACTGACATTACAGTACTCTGAAATATTTAGAAATAAACGCAGTAATAATGTTTCAGTGATTAAGATACTATCAAATTTAGAATTGTTAGCTTGGTGACTTTTTTTTAAAAAAGCATTATTTATTTGATTTATATTCTCTTTTGAGTTTGATCCACTCAAAGCACACACATCCATTTATTAAACGATAGACTTATAAAGCAAACTAGTATTTAAACACAACTACCATAATAGGAAAAGGATTTATAACTGAGCAAAATAACCTCATAGCACTATGCAGTTTTGATCTTAAATGAACTCACTGTAAAAGAACCTCATTCTGAAAGTTATCTGTCTTTGAAGACAGGCTAATCTGAAGACAGTAAATTGATGGCTGCATCCCAAGTGCTCTTAAAACATACGTCTAGTAAAAAGGACTGCAATTGTTCACTTAAATATAAAGGTCTCACAATACTTCTGAAAAATGCTTGAGCTGAAACTATCGTATGTCTAGAGGAAAAGAGGTGGGGCGCTAATTGAGAAGGAGTGGGATAGCTTAGCTCTTTGCCTTTTGGCACAATGAAAAATACACACTGAGAAGGGATAGGAAGGAATGTACGTCTCTCCCTAGCAACTAGTTATGTTTCCCTTAGGGGACCTCACAGTTTTAAAAGCACTAGAACAGCAAGAGAAGAGTTGCTTGTATTCCGGGGGGAGGGGGAGAGAAACTTTCTGAAATTCTACATGCTACTGCTGCAACAAACCAAACAGAGCATGAATTGTCTTCCTCATTTAATTGCACTATAACAAGATTATTTCTATCGTGAACCAAAATAAATGGAGAGACAGTGATTAAATCATTTGGCAAATCAGACAAAACTAAAAACCTGTTTGTTTCTGAGTCAGTGTCTCAACCACAGGACCTCATTTTCTCCCGAGTTCAATCCAAACAGCAAAGGGAAGGTTATGTTATGCACATGTAGCACTTTAGCTAGAAGGTAGAGTCAGGAGTACCAGGACTGCATGTGCAGAAAACGCTTTGCAATTGAAAGACACAAATTTAAAAATAAAAATACATGAAACACTGCAAATGCTATAATGGTAAAAGAAATGTTCCCTGATTAGCCTTCTGAACTTCTGTGTTCTCATTTCTAGGATAAGATGCTCATTCTTCGTTGTAATGGCTCATAAAAGTTTGAGATCATTGAATAGTGGTTGGGCGAACCTTTTAAATAATGATCAGCTTACTTGAGAGCTTACATTGAAGTTGTTCTGCTTTTCTGCCAAAATTTTATTTTTCAAAATATGGAAAATGTGCTTGCTTTGGCAAATTTAATTCTTTTCATTCTACCTCCACCCGATTTCTAGGAATGAAGTCTTTTGTATTATGAGCTGTATGATATTTTTGGAAAGGCGGAATATTTTTTTTTCATTACAAATTCCACTATATATTTTGGTAAATTGTTAACTTTTGTTATGAATAGTCAAACTGGGTCATATCATACTGGCTTCATTACAGCAAATTCTAGTTCATCGTTCATTCAGTTTTACTATGCTGTGAAAGAAAAAGATATACTATAATTTCTTTTAAGGTATTTTCCCCCAACAATATTGCATTTTATATATTTCTTCAAAAGAAAGACTTGTTACAGTTATTGTTATTTTCAATTACAAAAATTTGATTACATCCCTATTCTAAATTAAGCAAAATGCTATTATGTAATGCTGCTAACTTTATTTAGCTTAAAGGATGCTGCTAACTTTATTTAGATTTCATTATGTTGTCCTAATTTACTTTTTCCTCAAACATTCTCAACTCTTGGGCTACTGAACATATTCAGTTGACACTGGGTTGCTAGGATAAGGAAAAGAAAAAGGTTAACATTTCTTCCTTTAGATGTATTTACATGAAAAAACTATACAAGATGGGTATTTTCCTCTTACTGAGTAGAAATTAAGTGTTAACAACACTATTAATCTTATTACAATGCTTCTGTGTTGTATAACATTAAGTTGTAGAAATATATTTCAATCCCTCTCATTCTCTTAATGTTTCTATCCCTCCAACCTTTTACCAGACTTTTAAATAGCTAATCATAATGGAAGCCACTGTACAAATCTCTACATGACAGGCCTATTTCTAAATTATCTGACTTATGTACCTGGGGTGTATGCGTGTATAAAATTAGTATTTTTTTATAAACAACTCAAAGTGGCAAATATAACTAATACTCTTTCCTATTTTCCCCATAACTCTATGACAGTGATGGCTAACCTTTTTTGGCTCGCGTGCCAAAAGCTAGAGGAGTGCAGGGGGGGTCGTGCGTGGGTGTGCCACACTCATAATGACCCCCTGCTTTTGGCACACTTTTTTCGCCCTCCCTAGGCTCCAGAGGCTTTCTAGGAGCAAGGGGAGGGTGAAAACAGCTTCCCCCTCCCCACCTCCAGAGGCTTCAGGAACTTCCCTGAAGCCTCCAGAGGGTGAAAAATATCCTCATAAGAAGGCCTAAATCAGCTGGCCAGCGCACACATGCGCACTGGAGCTGACAGGGCAACGCCTTGCGTGCCCTAAGAAATGGTTCCGCGTGCCACCTGTGGCACCCGTGCCATAGGTTCACCATCACTGGGTTAGGGACTAATTGTCATGGAGAAAATATATCTCTGTGGTCACGAGGAGTCAAAATGACTCCATGGCACATAATCATTCAGTTCTCCATTAGGAAGGTCACAGATTGGCATATGGATTTGAGTTTCAGTAACATTTATGGATTTAAAAAAATGGAGAGTACATTGTAATTGTAGAGCAAGGATTGAACTCCAGTTTTATTTATATGTATTGTAAAAAAAAAAGTCAGAAGTTACCCTTTTTAATATATGTCTCTATTTTTTATTCTTTATATTTCTATCTGCTTTCTTTTTATATAGCCTCTCTTGACTATTAGCTTTTGTTTATTTTTTACTTTCATAAAACTTTTATGACATATGCATGTCTATGTACGTGGCCCTACTCCGTGTTGGAGTACTCTCCCCCACACACACACATACATATGAAAACAAAGAAGGTCCCACCCACATGAGGAGCCGAAGGTGTGTAGATAATTCCAAACCTATCTTGGTAATTATGCAGTTCCCTGTCTACATCTGTACTTCATCATTCCAACATGGAGTAGGGGCACTACTTTTACAAACACTGCTTTTTGGAAAAGAATGGGTCAAGATTTCTTTGGAATTACCTATCATAGGAAACTTTGTTTCTGGCTCAGCATTGCACAAGATGCTTTTAAAATCCTGTGCATATTCTGGGTATGAGCACGCTCACATTTGCAAACCGGTAGTGAAGGTAAGTAGATTTCACTCCTGAAATGTAGGCTAGTAACCAAGGGCCCCAAATGTGACCACATGATCATGGGGAGAGGGGCGCTGCATTGTGGGGCTCTTGCATTGTTCTTATCTAGCATCTAATCAACGATAGAGGTGGGATGGGCAGAAAGAAAGCAATATACAGTTGGTTCACCATTTGTATTAAACCATTGTTTGCTTAACTATGGTTTATTGAATAAGCCCCAATTGGCTGGATTCATAGAACACATTTAGGCGTAGTTTTTAAATGGTTTTTAGTAGGGTTTTATTAAGGTTTTAGAATCAGGCCAACCATTTAATATATTTTTAAATGTATTTTATGTATTTTATATTTTATACCACTGATTTTTATTGTCGCCTGTACACCGCCCTGAGTCCCGGAAGGGAGAAGGGCGATATAAAAATTTAATAAATAAATAAAAATTAAAAAATAAAACCAGTTGCCAAGTATCTGAATTTTGATCACATGATCATGGGACTGCTACAAAGGTCATAAGTGTGAAAAATGGTCATAAGTCACTTATTTTTAGTGCTGTTGTAACTTTCAACAGTCAGTAAATGAACTGTTGTAAGTCAAGGAAGGCCTGAATTCAACTCCCATAGCCCTGTTCTTTAGATCAGTTTTTCTCAACCTTAGCAACTGTAATATATCTGGACTTCAGTTCCCAGAATTCCAGGATTTACAGTCACAGACCTTATCTGGCTTGAACAGCTGCCAGGCTAATATCTGCAAAACTTGGCAAGGAGTCTCAGAGAGTCACGAACCAGTTAAGCGAACTAATCGTCTCCTGCAAACTCCACTCCCCTTTCACTCCTTTTTTATTTCCTCTGGGAGGGGCCATTCATCGTCCACCTGTGGCCTTACTCCCAAGTCAACCTCTGTTCCACTGGGCCACCACAACTGCTTTAGATGATTCTGAGCAGAGTCAGGCAATATGTAACATTGTGCTAAAATGTGCCTGGATAATTTAAGGCTGATATCAGCTATCCTAAGATTTATTTCCTCGGCCGGCCACCCGTGTTCCATAAACATAGCAACTGTCTTCTGTAAATCCAGATTTACAATTTATTATATTGTGTGCATCTGGCCAATGTTGGTTTTTCATTTAGCTGTGGCAAAGCTGCCCTGAGTTTACAACTCTTTTTTCTAATCTCTCCGATAGGGTGAAGCTTTGAATGTCTGCTTGAGAATCTGAAGCACCAATTGTTTAACCTGACCTCTAAATCTCTCCCTCGCTCCCCCATTCACCAAATCTGCCCATCAATCATGAGTTGACTCAAGCTGAATTTATGCATCTGCCCTGCGACCTGAAACATAAATTCAAACCACTTTCTCTGATGCTAGATTATAAATTTAATCCAGCCATTCGGGCGCTTTGAATTGTGGAAGCTGCTCCTTGCAGCCTGAATCATAGAATACAAGTGATCCTCAATTTACAACCCCAATTGAGCCCGACATTTATGTTGTTAAGTGAGAAATTTGTTAAGCGAGTTTGGCTCCACTGTACGACTTTTCTTGCCACATTTGTTAAAAGAATCACTGCAGCCTGTTAAGTTGCTAACGCTCTTGTTGAGTGAATCTGGCTTCCCTGCTTGTCAGAAGGTCGTAAAAACGGGAGACTGCAACTGTCATAAATATGAACCCAGTTGTCACACATCCGAATGTAAATCACGTGACCATGGGGATGTTGCAATGGTCATAAGTGTAACAAATGGTCATAAATCCCTTTTTTGATACTGTTGTAATTTTGAACGGTCCCTAAATGGACTCTTGTAAATCAAGGACTACCCATATAGAATCATAGGGCTGGGAGGGACCTCAGAGGTCTTCTAGTTCAATCCACTGTTCGAAGCAGGAGGCTTTATACCCATCCTGTGACCCCATGAACTTTCTCCCCTTCCTGACTTGGTCGTCTGCATCAGAAAAATTTATGGTCCTGGTCTTTTGAAAACTGTTGTCACAGCTGCATAGCAATTCTGTTCTTTACACCATGTCATCCTATTCAGGACTCTAAGGAGGGAAAATATCTTATCCCCTAGTCCTGCTTCATTATTTCTCACCCAGTTCTTCACAGTTACAGAAAGAAGCCACAAACCAAAACAAATCAACGAAAGTTAAGTTTTATAAGTCTCAGAAAGGAGCCAGGACTGTTTGCATTTGGGGGGAATATGGTTGGCAGAGGAAAGTCAGGTAAAGGTTCCCCTCGCACATATAGTATGTGCTAGTCGTTCCCGACTCTAGGGGGCGGTGCTCATCTCCGTTTCAAAGCCGAAGAGCCAGCGCTGTCCGAAGACGTCTCCGTGGTCATGTGGCCGGCATGACTAAACACCGAAGGCGCATGGAACGCTGCTACCTTCCCACCAAAGGTGGTCCCTATTTTTCTTCTTGCATTTTTTACGTGCTCTTGAACTGCTAAGTTGGCAGAAGCTGGGACAAGTCACGGGAGCTCTCTTCATGACGTGGCACTAGGGGTTCAAACTGCTGAACTGCTGGCCTTTTTGATGAACAAGCTCAGCCTCTTAGCCACTGAGCCACTGCGTTCCTGGAGGAAAGTAACAGAAGATTTCAATCGGGGTGCGTGTCTAATCTTGGCATCTTTAAGAGTTGTGGGCCAACTCCTAGAATTCCCCATGCGGACTTGGGAATTCTGGGTGTTAAAGTCTTAAATTTGCCTGATTTAAAGTTCCTCAGATCAACTTAGTGATTATGAGACATCAAGTCTTTGCTGACTGTTAGCAATTACCTAGACCAGAGGTCTCATTCTCGTGGCCCGCAGGACGGTATCTTGTGGCCCCCACTGTGATATGAAAGTATAATATTATAATGACATTTGAGGATATTTTTTGAACAACGTTTTTTGTGAAATCCCTTATGCGGCCCAGACTCTACCTCCAGCGGCCCCCAGGTAAATTGACTTTGAGACCCCTGACCTAGACAGATTTTTTTCCTCCGGGGAGATCAACCTATACCTAGTCTAGAGTCATTCTGGATTTCCTTCACATTTCTTCCTCTGTCCTAGACTTGGGCATTTTTCTTGTAATGATTCTACTCCCTACTCGCAGGTTCCCAATGTTGTTACCCATTCCAACACGCCCATCATTCTGCACACAATTTTTACATCGTGGCGATCAAAACTGGATGCCGTGTTCCAAGTGTGGCCTTACCAAGGCATTTATAAAGCGGTATTAACACTTCACGTGATCTTGTTTCTATCCCTGTGTGTTTACTAAGTGGGTGTTTTTACAGATGGCCGTTCTGAGCTGCACTTTCCCAGAATAGCGGGCCTTAATGGGCGTAGCTAATCACCAAACATTCATTTGACCTAAAAAAAAAATAATAAGTGATGAGCTTGCTTTCTAGTCTTCCTCCTTCAAGCAAGCCCCAGGGCTGCTGACATACAATTTCTCAGTTTCCCCCAAAATGCATAAGGCACTTGTAAAAATAGAAACCACTAAAGAGGCTCCGAATTTGCTTTCAGCCAGATGGCTTTTCATTTAAATGTATTTTTCTCCCTACTGGAAGAAAATAACATAATATGGAACTCAGGTAGATGAAGGATTCTAGCAAGCCAGGGACTGGCTAGTTCACAACATTTTTCTTTGTGCATCTCTGTGTGTCAAAAAACAGCAAGGTGATGGCCACACTGCATGATTGAAGCCCCACTTCTATTTTATCTTATATACTGTATTTTTTGGAGTATAAGACGCATGTTTTTCCCTCACAAAATTTATTTTATTATATTTTATTATTATTTTATTACAAAAGAGGCTGAAAATCTGGGTGTGTCTTATACACTGAATACAGCATTTTTTGCCTCCCAAAACCCCGCCCCCTTCACCAAAATGGTTGTGCATGGCCTTTAGGAGGCTTTAGAGAGCTCCTGGGGGCTGGGGAGGGCAGAAATTAGCAAAAAACGGCCCATGTTTCACAGAGTGCAACAACCTTTTTTTCCTCTTCAAAACCTTGCTTTGTATTATACTCTGAAAAATATGGTAATGTGTGATGTTTTTTTATTTATTTTAATCCATCCTGCTCATTTCCCAAAGCCAAAGGAACCTACAGCATCCTATAAACCAGTTATGGCTAAGTTTTTCTGGACCAAGTGCCCCAAGCGTGCGTCCAAACCCCCAAAATGCAATGATGGTGAACCTATGGCATGCAGCGCCCTATCTGATGTCTGATGAATAGTTGTTGCCCTGGTTCAGCTCTGCTGCGCATGCACGCACGCCTCTCGCCAGCCAGCTGGCCGTTGGGTCTCTGCTGTGCATGCACAGCGGTGGGGCGCATGTGAGTGTAGCCCCCTGCATTGTGCCCTACTCCCCCGAGCATGTGCTCCCACATGCCCCCGCTCCCCAGCATGCCCGTGACCCTCCTGCACTCACCCTACACCCTGTGCATGCATGTGCGACCCCCTGCACTCACCCCACCCCCTGCGCATGCATGTGCGGCCCCCTGCACTCACCCCATCCTCTGCGCATGCATGTGCGACCCCCTGCACTCACCCCACCCCCTGCGCATGCATGTGCGACCCCCTGCACTCACC